>JAGFPH010000879.1:312308-332088 GCA_018207615.1 Philaenus spumarius
ACGCGTTTCGACTCTTTATTCAGTCATTTTCAAATGTACACATAAATTCACTTCACAAACATTTAAATAACACAAAACTACGCACGTTATCGTCGACCGTTCTCGGATATGTTCGATCGTCAACTCAATTTGATTGTGATCAACCATAAGGAGTTGATATCAACCATTTTTAGCTGATATAATTCGGTTACTTTTTTAGCTACAGGGAAAATAAAATAATCGTGTTGTTAATAAAAAGTTAACTATTTTGTTTCTTACATTTTTGTTTAAAGTTAGTGGTATTAGAAATATTTTACATTAAAAATTTTAAATGGCCGCCATTTTTAAATTATACAAAAGAACGTTCTGGGTTTTCATACGAGGGTAAAAGTTTAGGCAACAAATGCGTAGCTACATCAAATTTGAGTAACATATATTTTCTATTTCCAGAGATATTGAGTATTTAGTAAACAAAAAACGAAAACTAAGCATTTTCGGACATATGTTTCTGGATGTTTTTTAATAGTAGAATCCATGGGCGCCCATATGATATTTTCTAGGGGGGGCAAGACCGGGATATGGGGCTTAACACGTTCACTGCTAAGGCCGCACATGTGAGCTTGAGACTGAACACTATGAGAAGCGGCCGACGCACAGTGCATTGCGTGCTTCACACGACAAACCCCATATTGGGAGTATTTTATGTGCGTCTATTTAAAATATTAGTGATTATTACGTAGAAAGGATCAAAAATAAAAAATAAACTAATTTCTACTCATTTAGACTACAAATATAAAAAAATAAAAGGTCAGCTCCTAGCACAGCAAATACGAAATTTGTGAGTCTGTACCTTTACACCTCCAGTGAATACACAAAGACCTATAACACTCCTAGAGTCCGTACAAGTACTGGCCCAGCAACTCATGCTTGAACTCTTGTAAAAAAAATAAGTATATGTAAAAACAAACGGCACATAACATTTCAAACATATTTTAGTGCTAATCTCTTTAAAGAAAAATACCTGACTATAATTTTAATAATGTACTTATTTTCCTTTCCTTGGGAGCTGGGGGGGGGGATGGAGGGTGGCCCACACTGATGTTAGACTAAAATGATATTAATAGAACGCATCAACACGTCATATACTCAATATTATCTATGTATATATACTCAGCTTTGTCCTGGCTGATTTGACTGACTATAGAATCAACGTAGAGCAACAACAAGATAAAAAAACAAGATAAGAAAATTTAATATTCTTATTCGGTCATAGACGAACACTTAGAAAGGATTTTGCACAATTTTAATTTTAAATCGTGAAAATATTAAACATTCGAGGGAAACTCCCAGCCCTAAAACAGCTGATTCCTTTTTTTTCTATTTTTTTCATATAGGCGAAAACCCTGGGTGGTTATCATCGCCTGTACAGCTGATTCGGATCAAAAGCTTAACGACACACACTTGTTGAATGCATTTACATTCATTTCCATATCAACCGACTTAACAAATTTAGAATCAATTAATTATTCTTTACAACCAACAGATCTTTTTTATTAGGGTAAAAAAATAAAAGCAAACACAAACAAAATGCCAATGTAAAATCTTACTGTATTACACTTCAAACATCTGTTGTTACATATTACAAATAAAACCGTTGATTTGTATCTTAAAACAATTTTAGGTTATGTCTATAATGAACCAAACATTTACATATATTGCCATAGCAACCTACTTGACAAATTTTAGAATCGGTCGGTAGGAATATGTTGTTAACAACCAGCGTTTTATGTTAGGTTTATTTCGCTCTATTATATAAATAAACGATACCAGGAATTGGCACATACTTTCTCACACATTTAAATTAGTAAACAGATTCTCTGTGACTTTATAATTTGTAGGAGAGATTATATTAAAGTAGAAGATTAACTAATACATATTCTTATTATTATCTAGAAAGAAAACCATTCGATCGATTTGGAACAAATTTGCACCAAACACGTCAATTAGGCCTGTATAGATGCACGAAAAAAGGTTTTGAAAAACAACCCCCTTTTTGGCCAAAAACCCTCAAAAATCAGTTATTATTATTACCTAAACGAGAATTTTTAGAAAGATGCTGTTTTTTTGCATATGGTAGGGTACATTAAGGGCTACAAATAAGTAAAATTTTATCAAAATCGTTAGAGCCGTTTTTGAGAAATTTGGATTTTTCTCGTTTTTTGGCCATTTTTGGGGGTAAAACCCCTTAAAAATCAAAAATTTGAAAAAATTAAAAAAACACCTGGAGATATTCCAAAACTACAACTACATATCGAATTTCATCAAAATCGGACTGTTGGTATGGTCTCCAGCTCTGAACACATCCTAACGCATGTTAGGACAGACATCACCAAAAAAACACTTTTTTGGGTTCAGGAAGCACCAAAACAAATAATTCCACTAAAAATATTTTTGGGTCCAGGGAGCACCAACACAGATAATTCCACTAAACATTTTTTGGGGGTTCAGGGAGCACCAAAACAGATAATTCCACTAAAAATTCAAATTCGAAAATTTGGACGAAAACAATACTTTCTCCATATACTACGTATAGAGGGGAGAAAGTAAAAATCCTCTCATTCACGCAAAAACCTGGCCCTACTGCGTACGTAGGATACGATCTGGTGTGGTCAGGATCTAGAATACCGCACTCCCACCAGCCTACTCTGATTCAAGTGTATCTGTCCTAATCAATCGTGATTTCAGTGAAAATAACAGAATATACAGTACTGTGTAATCGGATCTCATTTGCTTCGTCACGGGGGTTGGTGAGTCCCTATACACTGGTGGAGGGTGCGGAAGAGGATGTGACGACTTCTAAACACACTATTACACACAGTATTCCATACTTGTGGAATGGAAAATAAAACATCACTTTCTAACAAAAGTTTGAATCCGGAATACAGTGTATAGTTGTTCCGCAAAACATGACAGATTTTTCAATAACATAGCAGGAGTAATTTTTAGCGAATTTCCATAGGAAAAATGAGCTATTGTAGTGGCCCTTATGGTAATACCCAAGGTCGGGAGTAGCATATGAGCACCGATCATGGTCCCTAGAACACGTTTTGGAGTGTCATTAAAAATCAATGTGTGTTCGCAAACTATCGGCCGCATTTTAACTCCGATTTGGTTCAAATTTGGTACACATGTTAGTTGTCTACGTCGCTCGGACGAGTTCGTTAGCAAAAAAATTTCAACAATCGGAAACACGTTTTTTGACCGGAAGTAATTATTTTTTTAGATTTTTCCGACGAAAATGAATTTTGTTTTTGAGTTTTTTCTACAAATATAAATGTAGGATGTTATTCTGCACATTTTGTTTTTTACGCGACCTTATAGTTCACTTGGTTCCCCCAAAATCGATCAAAACGTAAAATACCATACAAGTACCCGGTTCAAAGCCATGTGGTGCATTCTAGGCGTTGTGCATTGTGTATTGAACATACTCCCAACACGGGGGTTGGCGAGCGAAGCACGCAATGTTTTGTGTATTGCAGATACTCCCAATATGCGGAATGGCGTGCGAAGCATGCAATGCTTTGTGTATTGAAGATACTCCCAATATGCGGTATGGCGTGCAAACCATTTTGCAGCTATTCAGCACCGTCGTGACCTATTTCCCAAATTGTTGGTTGAAACCAAACAATAAAACATAACGTATATAAACTTAATTTTTGGAAATTTGCTCAACTCACGTCAGCGGTTCAGCTGCGTGGTCGAATTATTTTAAATAGAAGGGGTAATTTTGATCAATATTTTTAGGAATATTAAGAGCAACATATCAAAAAAGTCTATTTATTCCATTTTAAACGATATCCTCCACGATAGTAGGCCTACATATTTTATATACGTATATTTTAGGGTACCAAACTTTAATATAATAAATAAAGAGCTCGATTCTCTCACCAACCTCTACAGAGACAAAAATGCATTTAATTTAAAAAAGCCTAAAAGTTACAGTATCTGATAAATCTCCTGAGAGCTCTATAACAAGAGCCTCTGCCATGAAACTAAAAGAGAGAGTGAAGAGGGGTGAGGGGTTTTAACTTGATTTTACCTGCTTTAAAATAGTAGTCACGTTATTTTTCAGAAAACGAAACCTGTCATTCTTTGCAGAGTTAGGGGCAGCCCAGTTGGCGGAACGCTCTACTACTCATTCCGTTTGCCAACTGCGTACAGATAGCGCCAATTAAGATGGAGCGCGAAGAGGAGGTGTGCATTGTGCAAGCCTCCTGCGTCAGCTCCCACCACATTTCCCCTCTCGCGGCGGAGTACAGTCAGAGCCGCCTGCCCAACCTAATTCATGTTTGCTATGAAGTCGTGTTGATGGTATATCAATAATTTTTGGTGACTGTACTGAAGTCGAGTAGGAGAGTAAGAAGTTACAGCGTATGCTCAAGTGACGCTTCACGCTACTTGGCACTATCTGTACTATCCTGCATGAAGACATTGTTTCACAACCACTGTCTCTATTCTTATAAAATTGCCTGTTACGATATCTATTTATACCTAATTTATATTTACCCATGAATAGTTTATTCTACAACAATTATATTTACATAGTAGGATTTTAAAACTAGAAACCGAAAGATAAGGAATTAGAAATGTTTTTAGTAATGCCGAGTTATGAATCTATCCGCAAAAGTGTAGTAGTTTTCTTCCTGGTGGCACCGCCAACTGGGATGCCTGACTGGTGATAGCGTTTTTTCTCATTAGCGAATTTCCATAGGAAAAATGAGCTATTGCAGTGGCCTTTATGGTAAGACCCAAGGTCGGGAGTAGCACCGATCATGGTCCTCAGAACACGTTATAGGGTGTCAATAAAAATCATATATATATATATATATGTATATATTTATGTATGTATGTGTGCGCACTCTAATGGACGTATTTTACGTCCGATTTGGACCAAATTTGATACACACATTGGGTTTCTAAGTCGCTTGAACTGGTAGGTTATCCAAAAAAAATTACCGGTTTATGTATAAGTGTGCGCACTCTAACGGACGCATTTAACGTCCGATTTGGTCCAAATTTGGTACACAGGTTGGTTTTCTAAGTCGTTTGGACGAGTTCGTTAGCCAAACAAATTGACCGGAAGTAGACCAAATTTTTGACCGGAAGTAACATTTTTGTTTAGATTTTTTTTCGTACTAGAATTAAATTTTGTTAAAGTTTTCTTTAAAAAAATGGACATACGAAATAATTCTGCACATTTTGTTTTTTACGCATCCGTATAGCCCATCTGGTTCCCCCAAAAACAATGAAAACGTAAAATACCGTAAAAGTACCAGAATTAAATCTACGGCTTTTACCGTGGTGACCGATGGCAATATATTTGGTACATGCTGGCAGCACCTTCGTGAGTAGATCAATTTCCCAAATAGTTGTTTGAAACCCAAAAACATATATAAATTTAATTTTGGAAATTCGCTCAACTAACGTCAGCAGTTCAGCTGCGTGGTCGAATTATTTAAGTTTGTCGTTATTACGTTCTTTCCTTTTCAGCTTTTACAGTCTATTTCTGGGTACTCCTTATTAATTTTTTTAGGAAATACAGCAATATGCCTAGTCCTCTACGATTATTCTAATATGTATTATTTTCTTTACTATACAAATGTACGAACAAACAAATGAACAAACATTTTTTAGAAACTTGATAAACAGAGTGTCAATATATTACTATTTAGTTTGAGGAAACTAATAAGTTCGACGATATTTCCGACCCTTCAAGGTCATGTTGTGCCCATGAAAATCAAAATTCCGATCCTGTTGCGGATAAGCCGCGATGTTCCTCTCCATATTGTACGTGTCGACGTGCCCGCAATAATAAAGTAACGCGAAACACTCTCCTCTCTAAATCTATTTGGTTGTAATTCGATTTTAAATGTAATACAATCTCGATTGTGGGCGTCACGTAGAGATCCATACATACATGTTTCTTGTCATCAGTCCCCACACTGTGAATCGATACCAAGGCAAGAGCTTATCACGCACTATTATGCCCTCAAGAGAAGTTACAGTGGACAGGTTTATGAATTAATACAGTGCGTCTGCGCACCAGAAACTACAGACCGTTCTAAAAACATCAATATGAAATAAAAATGTTAGTGTAGGCAAAGCTAGTTTGTCTATGTGTTTGGCATAATTATTATACGTAATTAAACATGACAATATAAATTACGAGATTCTTCTGCGTGCTTCGCACGCCAACCTAAGTGACAGCATAATTGTGAGTTAAACAATTTTACGTAGCCTATATTTTAGATAGAACCTTGTCCATATATATATACAAGCAGCAACAATTTACTAATACACACAATATAAACCTACATTTGATGTAGTTTATTAATTTGTAAAAAGTCCTTTTGCAATGTATGTTTGACAAAAGTACCTGAAGTATGAATATTGTATACAGTATTTTGTCTCAGATAACCATCCTAGACTTAAGGGGGCGCTCCCTGTCCGCCATGTTGAATCTGATTCCCATAAGAGCAATGCCACAGAATAAGTACTTTTTTCCGTTAATTCGTGGAATAAATTTTAAAATTTGGTTTCATTTTAAAGTACTGTCATATGCGGATGTTGATTGCTGAAAACATTTTCAAAAACTGTTTTATAAATGTATGATATAAATAGTAAAAAATAGTAAGCTTCAAAAAATTTTTACTCAGTTGCAAAAAGATATATTGCAAAAAACCTTAGCAATCAACACCCGCAATCCATTTCACTTAAAAAAAAATACAGCTTTCGTTTTTTGACAAAAATAACACAACAATATGCTTAAAAGAGAAGGTATGTTTTGGTTATTTAACATTGACGTTGGTACCCAACTTCGCCGTTTTGAATTTAGGGAGCCGAGCCTTAAACTAATTCCTTTTTTTTAACAATGTACAATCGGGCTACATTCTTAAAGATTCCTTCATTTAATTAAATTTAGGTTTTTTTTTACTGAACTGAACTTGAAAATATATAGTTTAAAATTAACAGCTGGGAATACAATATAAGCAATTTTTTTTAAAGTTTCCTACCATATTAACAAATTGCTACGGTAGTAAGTACAGTATTAATTTTTTAATCAAATCTGCCTGCTCTTTATAAATAAAACGTGCCTATATCTATGATTGTGATAAACATAAATCGAAAATAAATGTTCAAGGAAAAATAAATAAATTTGTACATGAGATATTGACCCTAATTAGCCTAATATATCTTTCCTTTTTTATAAATTTATTTTCATTAGACTTTTATAATAGAGTAACTTGTTTCACAATTTTAAACCCGTCTATTTAGACGGACCATTATTCAAACACATTCATTCGGTTTAAAATGGAATTGCGATGAGTTAAGACTCTTCTTTACCTTGAAGAAAACTCCCGAGTGTACAGTATGATTTTAATAAAAAGGTCCTACTCAAGCCGCAAAATGATTGAAACATGCATTTGTAATAACGTGTTTCGGATTCTATTTATAAATTAATAATCTGGGAAACTACTTTTAAGTTATAAAGAAGGCTTTATATTTTTTACGTGTTAGCTTAAAGTGTGGAAATTATTACATAAAACTCACAAAAAATGCATTAAAAATAATAGATTTTTACTCAGTTAAACTGTTGATTAAAAGGAGTTGCCGTCGATTTCTTTCAATTATGAGATACAAGACAAAAGCACATAGCCTTTAAGAACAATTTAAGATGTTTCACAACTTTTAGTTTAAAAAATGGCGTCCGAAACACGTTTGTACGAAGTGCATATTTTTGCTGTTTTACGCAAGGTATAGAAGACCCTTAATCTCGTGTACCCAAATAAAGCAATAAAATTTGAAGAGCTCCTCGCTGTCGGTACCGATGTTGGTCTCCAGACGTTGTCATACTGATAGTGGAGAAAAAGTTTTTCAGAATGAGAAAGGCAGTGTAACCAATGTAACTAGTTTATTTACATTTAGCGTACATTTCTCTGCTGGTCCGACTAATCCTAAACTTAAACATAACCTCCGAAGGTAATGGTAAGGATACTTTGAGATTGATCTCACACAGAACAAGGATGCTCACGCTATTCGCAGACTGCCACACTCTCAAACTACCTTCCTCCCCCTGACTTCAGCATTGTTTATGTGCTAGCCGTATATAGAATGTTCACTCTCAATGTGAATACATTAGTATTAATAAGTATATATGTATTAATACTGTATTTATAGATGGAGGACACCTGCGAAACAAATAATAATATGCGAAGAAAGCTGATCAAATAAGACGGCCAGGAGTTTTCAAAGCGTCTTACTCTAAGGTCGCGGAAATGGTATAATATTGTCAAACTAACCTGATCCGATTGAATCCAAAATATGAGGGTATTCGGATATCTAAGCGGGCCTCCAAGTTGGCTACCTCCACTTTCCCTCTGTTCCTTCAACAGGTCACTGTGTTTCCTGCCTGTTTGGTTGTATACTTCCAAAGATCTGAAACAAAAATTATAAATACAGTAATTTTAAGAAATAAAATCACTGAAATTCACAGAATATCTTGATACCAAAGCGTCCATATTTTTCGTTGGACTTACGTTTTTAAAGCTCTACAACAAAACTTCGAAATATCTTATGGGTAATATCACTTTGTTTGTGATTTTGGATTCTAATAAAAAACACATTTTATTTTTGTAAACTTCTTTTGCAAACACACTGGTTTAGGAACTGTATGTGTTACAATCGGACTTCCTTGGGACAGCACTTCTCCAAATTATTTTAAATTGTGTGTCTTAGGGTATACCATAGAAGGGTCTCCTGCTAGCTTTATTTTCTGATTCGTAATTGGTAGATTTTGATTTGTGAATAATTTTCGTTTCTTAGGTTACGTAGGTTTAAAAAATTTCAAAACTTAAAAACATTTCGATTTATTTTTATTAAAAAATTTGCTTTTAATTGTAGTGTTTTTCACATTAGACAGTTATTTTCAAAACTATAACCGCTTGGTAAATTATAGCACTGCTAAGCAAGCGCTCTCCAAAATGAAATTCTAGATTTGCTGATTCGAACGAATTGAACTGAGAAACTTGACTATGAATTTTGGGGGGAAAGTTACAAACCATAGGCTAGATATTTTGTGTAGGGTATTCGTTTCAAAAGGTTTTATTTGTGTGTTATTTGTTAGTCTTCTTCGCCTTCACAACGCATACACTTCGTACTAACTTGGTACATCAGGTATGAATTAAATTTACTTTAGAATTATAGAAATTATTATTTTTCCTAACTGTTTTACGTGTTTTTGTACCTAACTTGTTGAAAGGGAACAGTGTTATTTGTTAATTTCACCACCTCAGTTTTGGTCAACGTATGCTTAAAGATTTAAAATTGCTTATAATAACTTTGAATGATTGCTTTATATTATAATAAGATTGGAGAAGCCGGGTAGTTACTTATGGGCAATTGGTTCTCTAGTAAAAGAGGTTGCTTGTGTGAGCATGTAACGTTTAAGGGTCTTCTTCACTTTGGATAAAACAGTGAAAACATACACTTGGTACTCACCAACGACCACATAAGACCAATAGATGGAGCATAGCTAGTCCACCGGTGAAGCCGAGCTGTCCGCCTGACCCAAGCAAGATGGCGGTGGATAGGCATGACTCATCCTAGACGCGAGCGTCAACGCCAGTAGCTCTAGCCTTTGCTATTGTCATTCGCACAGGGAACCTGCCGAGATCGCTAACATAACCTCACTTTACGTAGTTTCGAATGCATTTTGTATCACACTTTGAATCATATTATATTATTATGTGTATACTGTTAATTGTTATTAATAGTGATACCTAATACGTGCGTTGCCTACGGGTGTGTTAACAGTACAAAAAATATGTGTACTAATTAATTAATCAACTAACTGCATGCGTATATACATCCTTTAAATATTTTCTTACGCTTTAGATGAAATACATAAAATTAATCGTGGTTTCAAATGTGTTGTAAGAAATTGCATTTATTGACCACTTTGAAGATACCTGTGCCCAAATTATTTTTTTATGTCTTAATAACTATAGGCCTACCTGGTACCTTGTGCATTTTAGTGACTTTGAAAATTAATTTCATTATTTAGTACAAATTATTTAATGTTTGTAATCCATATTCAACAATCAAACTTGTTTGTATTCACTAATAATAGTAGCACTTCTGTAAGATTATCATTATATTTTGAACCTTAAAAATAGTATAAATATTTGTATATAAGTAGCCTATGTTTCACTTTCAAACTTCATTGTAATCACCAATGAAAAGAACTATATTATCAAATTTTGAACACAAAGAAAATTAAAATCTTTTTATGTTATTACAACTATGTGATTTGATTCTATCCAATATTATATTCTTTGCTCGATTAGTGTTCACATACTATAGATTTTCAACTTTTACTACTTTACATTGTAGGCCTAAAAATAAACTTTTAAATCATATTTTTTCATTGTCTTTATGTCCTATACTTTTTCAATATAACATTATATACGACAATTTCAGGTAATGTAAGAAAAGATTTTATTTTCAAAGTATTTTCGGATCTCTACCCACTTAATTTTAATATTATGTCAATAGATACTAAACAATTTGTATTAAATAATGCCAGGCTTAATTAATGCTTTTCAGTACAATCAATATTTCTAGTCCACTAATTAAAAATTTATGACAATATCTAAAATTTAAAAAAATAATTGAGACGCCATAAAATATTAAACGGTATTTCAGGAATGAAACCTTTCCCGTTAAAGTACCAGACATTAACAAAAACTAAACTTTGATTATTGATATAGTATTAGTAATATACTAGTTATCACAAAAATATCATTACAGTAGTTGTTAATATAAATATACATGCAGTATCTACAACGAATTTGCCATACCAACACTTGCAGGTCGATGGGCGGAACGCTCTTTCCGCCGCGGCAAAACTTTTTAACTTTAACTGAGTTATCTACGAAACTAAAGGAGCAAATTAAAAAAAATAGGATTAGTAAAATTTAGTTCTAAGGCTACAATTTCCACCGTTTTTTAACGTACCTGACCAAAAAATAAAAAAAGTAGTAGCAATGAAACTTTTTTATGTCATGATTAAAAATGTATATAAAAAGTTAAAAGTTATTTTTGTGTTAAAAAGGCTTAAGTAGTGTTATTTGATTTTTAATTCCTTTCATTAGCACCCACAACTTGTCAACTTTACACTTGCGAAGTTTCAAAATTTTAAATTTTACTCTAAGTATGTTAAATCACAGGTTGAGTGAAACGAGAGCATTAGCATAATTCAAAGTTGAGAGCGCCGTTTATGTCTTTCTGACCCAGCCAAGATGGCCGACCTGGCTTCACCCGCTATAGTGTCAGCTTTATAGGCATGCTCCATCTATTGGTCTTATGTGGTCGTTGGTACTCACTTATTTCGCGCTATTAATCAACTTGTCATCTCTTAAATTGTTGTTAAAGGCTATGTGTTTTTGTCTTACATAACGTAATTGAATTAAATTGTAGGTAGGCACTAACTACTTTTAATAAAACGTTTAATATTATATAAACATTGATTTGATTAAGGCATTTAGGATGGGAGGTGTTTTTAAACAATAATGTTCATACTTTAAGGTCACACGTAAAGAATATAATGCCTTGTTCCAGTCGGATGTCCCAAAATTTAAATTTTCTTAAACAAAAATTTGTTTGTTTTTTTTCCTACTGCTTGTGCTGTTTTAAAAAATGCCTCATTTAATTAGTTCTGTTGGTTAAAACGTTTTTTACATCATTTTTTTCCGAAACGCTGCAAAGGCATTTTGACGTTACTACTGTTGCCAAAATAGGCCCTCGCTTAATTTATGGTTAGTTACTATTATAGTATGAAATCACTAAAACATCTATTTTTGTGTAACTCTATGGAGTTCTTTTCTTCTGTACTACCATAGATCATGAATAATAAATAGATCTTGCATCCATACGGGGGTTGTGTGCCGGAAAAAAGGTGTTCGCGAAAATAGTACATGATCGCGCCGCGAGGTAGCGCTAGGGAGAAAGCATTGTAAGCATTGGTGTTTCCAACCAGCTTCCTTCGTTTCCCCAATAGATAGCGCCAAAAAAGTCGAATTTCCAGTAGAACAAAATATTGCATTGGATCGGAGTTCTATTAGATTATCCAAATACAATGGTACCTCTCTTTGGCAGAATTATATTTACTCCTACCAGCTGTAAATAAATGTAAGTTTAACTGTTTCAATATGTCCAGAGCTGTAAGTTTTACTTTATATGCTTTTTCTGAAAAATGTTGATTTTATTCGTAAATGCCCCTGTATCTCAGGAACTATAATAGGCCCTAGGTAGCCTAATTTTTTTTTTTTTTTTTTTTGGTACCGTAATATTCTACATTTTTAGTACATTTTAATGCATTTGAAAATGTACTTTTTTTATTTATAACAGTTTCTATAGTAACTTTTCAGGATTTTTTAATGTATATATATACAACAAAAATTTATTTATTACAATTTCTTAACAAATTGTACCAAATTGTTCATAATAAATTAAGGAACAAAATAAAAAAAGTAATGGGCTAGCTGTTATAGTTTTTAAGAAACAGGGACATATTTTCAGCTAAATTAACATGGGCGAGATAAGACCATCCGACTCTCCTTAATAATTAAAGTTATTTCTCTGAATATTTATTTATAAACAGAATCCGAAAAACGAGATTACGAATGCATGATTCAACGATCTCACGGCTTGCGATTCAAGCCGGCTATGACGATACTAGCCAACATACAAAAATCGCTTCATATACGCTAGCACAGATCCTTGGATGGTGCTTAGAGTAATTTAACGGTAAGTGGGGGATTAGAAGTCGCTGAGACTTATGTTTTCAGTCCAGGATTGTCCGTCCCTCCTCGCGACAACACTAGGTCGCTGACTGTAGTTTTAAAATCACACTGTACACTCGGCGTTTACACCAGAGTAAAGAAGAGCCTTAAGATTATGAAAACTATTTTGTTTCATATTTTGTAGTCATATAAATAAAACATAAAAGTATTGCGCAACCCTCTCTATATTAAAAAACAATGGTATTAGAAGTGTTCACATACGTTACGCTGTGTAGGGTATATCTGTGTTCACTTCGTTTAACATGTTTTTATCAGTAATGTATTTTTTGTCAGATGATTAGTACAATAAATTTATTACATTAATTAATAATACGATTTTACGACGGTTGACGGCACGGGACCTAAGAGACTTCCATATAATAAAATGAAGGAGCTAGCAGCTTAGTCACACATGACGGACAAGGTTACGTTACACTACACACCTCGTCCAGATGAAGTACGCCCGCGTTCCGACCGACCTCACCTCCGTGATCCCTCGCACTTAGAAAGCTGAGTTTCAGATTTCAACTAATTATTAAGAACCATTTTGGGGCTTCTTTGAGTGTCATTATCCGGGCCAACGACATCCTTATTGTAGCTTACTCATCGGGTAATGAGGGGCTATATTTGACCCGGTGGATGGTCGCATGACTCGGATCAATTTGCATTTCGGCTAGACGTTACCACAGGTTATTAATTAATACCGTGTTATTTACTCGATTATATCTGGCAGAAGTGGACGGTTATGGTGGATAATACCAGTGCGGGCAAAAGGATTTTGGACTAATGAGTCAGCCAGGTGTGAAGCAGACAATTGCCAAAATGTGTTAAATAACACGCGGATAATTTTAAATTGCTACTTAATGGTATGCAAATTTGTTTTAGAATGGATTTATATTTGCTTCGCAACATTTGTAATGTTTCGGTGGGTTATTATTATAACAATGACTTACTATTCATATTGATACAAATTTAAATTTTAAGTCTACTCAAACTTCGCCAGATAAACAAACAAGAATATACAGAGTGATTCTTTACCACATACCAACTATTTTATTTAATAAACAGAAAGAGATATACAAAATCCGATCTCGGAACTGTTATTTACCGTTAAGGGAAACCTTATAAAACCTATTTACAAAATTCGAAAACCCCAGTTCCCCTTCTACCACCCCATCTGATATTTTTAAGAGACACATATGTCTTGTGATGCTTCTTATTAAAGCCCTTTAAATGCCATGAATTTCTGTGGTAAGAAAATAAAGATCAGCTTGTGCATTAGTTCGCTAAGCTCCAAAACGTTGTTTTGTTACTTATTTTTTATAATTGTATATTATTTAAAAGAAAGAGATATTCAAAATCTGTTGTGGAGAAAATTATTCATCTTTTATGAGAACCTTAGAAAACCTAAGGGAATTTGAAAATTCCCTCCAACTCTACTACTGTCACCCGATGTCTTAAGATTTTAATGAACACATTTTACTTGAAACTTGGTAAGTTTGTTGCCTTACATCTATTTTTAGATAAAAGTTTGAAAAAAATATCATTACAAAGCCGAATAAAGAGCAATGTCATCAAAAACTAGTACAAGACATAACAGACAGCCCTTTTTTATACAAATATTGGAGTGTTTCGTTGAATGTTCTCCGACAAAAAATTAAGGAGATATTCAGATTTTTGTAATTTAGTTTTTTGTGTAACAATTTTATAATTTATGCTATAAAGTAAGAACTGGAGGAAGAAACAAATTATCAAACAGAAACTACAGCTATTATCAAAACAGTTTACCTGTAGTTAATTTATTTACAATACAATATTGAAAAATACATGGTAACTTACTTAATTCAAATTATGCTAATACACAATTTAACACGTACTGTCTCTCTATTATATAAAACAAATTGCCCGTCATTCACGCAAAATCTCTGGCCATACTACGCACGCTAAAGACATAGGTAACCTCTACTCTCCCACCTACCACGATCCAATTGCCTCTGTCCTAATCATTCCTCATTTCCGTGAAAATACTTAATAATCGTATTAAGTTAGCACCCTCTGATGATGGTAACGTGGTACATCAGGGTTAAATTTAATGTATATTAGAATTTATAGAAATAATTATTTTTCCTATTTTTTATATGTTTTTGTACCTAACTTGTGGTAAGGGAACAGTGTTATTTGTTAATTTTAACACCTTAGTTTTGGTCAACGTATGCCTAAAGATTTATAATTGCCTACAAAAACTTTGAATGCTAATATTATAAAGAGGTAAAATTTGTTTGTTTATATATATAGGGAAATCTCTGGAACTATTTAACCGATTGAACAAATAGTTTTACTAATAAAAAGTTTCAATATCCCTGAGTAACAAAGGCTATAATTCACTTTGACAAAAACAATTATTAGGTTAGGCCTAGGCTGATGAACCAACACATATCTCTTGTATGTATCTCTTTATTCATTACCATAGCAACTAATTGAATAAAATAACAGATAAAACAGCTGTTTGCTCTAATATTAATTTCCCATTAACTGCTGATTTCAAACTTTTAAGCAATTATTTGTATTTCTAACTTTTAGGTTAGGTTTTTAAAGTGAATACCTGAGCCTTGCTGGTTCTTTTAACCTTTATTATAACTGCTGTTATAAAATATATGAAATAATTTGATTTGAAAACAAAAGTGTTAGCTTAGGGTTTATTGTTAATCCTACACCTTTATTATAAATAAAACATAACATGGTTATGTGTATAGAAGGTTCCTACGGGGTTGTCGTGCGGAGCTCGCAGGGGGTTTTCCCCAAGTATATTGTAATAAGATGGGAGAAGCCGAGTAGTCTTATGTACAATAGATTTTCTAGTAAAAGAGGTTGCTTGTGTGAGCAAGGGTTTCACTTCGGATAAAACTGTGAAAACATACACTTCGTACAAACGTGTGTGTTTATGACGCCTGTTTTAACTTAAAAGTTGTAAAGCTTCTCAAATTGTGCTTAAATTGTCTTATATCTCATAGATTTGTAACTCATTTTAATTAAATGTTTATTTAAAACCAGATTTTTTATTTTTAATGCATTTTTGTCGGTTTCAAACAATAATTTATATTTTTTAAAGTCAGACGTAAAAAATCAAAATCCTTCTTAATAATTTAAAAGTTATTTCCCAGATTATTCATTTATAAATAGAATCCGAAACACGAGATTACGAATGTATGTTTGAACGATCTCGCGTCTTGCGATTCAAGGCGGCTGTGGCGCTACTAGCCAACCTACAATAGTTTTCTTGTGTATTTCAATGGTTGTATCGTATCAGAGTAAGGGTACGGTAAGCAGACAATTAGAGAGATTTATGTTTTCGGTTCAGAATTGCCCTTCCGTCCCGCTTCTCCCCGCGACAACACACGGTCACACAGACTGTGCTCGGACCAATTTTATTAAAATCACACTGTACAATCGAAAATTTCGCTAAGTTTTAGAAGAGCCTTAATTGTCCAAAGATACAGGAAGAACATCCAGGAAGAGGTTAGCCAGGAATGTAGCCTTCGTTATAGACAGATAAGTAATCTAACATTTATTTTATCTACAACTCTGTTATCAATCGTTTTTATTCCATATTGCAAATCCTCAATAAACGTTTTGTTATATGACTAGTGATAACAATACTTGAATGCACTATCATGGACAAAGCAATGAGGAAATGTTGATACAACAAAACAAGTTAAAGAACTATAAATATCCAGGGCCGTTTATAGAAAAAGCAGTGTTGGTAAAATAAAACTAACAGTTCATAACATCATGTATCTGTTAAAACCATGTGACATGTCATTGTGATACCTTTCCGTTCTGGGGGGAGCAGCGTGACCAAAAGTTTAAATTGTAATGTGTGCTACAGTTAGAGCCTCCTATACAGTTACGTTCGAACCTGGCTACTGTCGTTAGTTTACAAGCGCTATATGGAACCCAGTCCTCATATTAAAAGAAAATATAGTGATGAAATATTCTTCCATTAACCCTGGAGAGAGCGCGTTAAAAAATCACGTGAGGCGGCAGGCGCTGTCTTTTAAGCCCGGGAGTCATAAAACAAATCATAAAATCATAATAACGTTTATTATTTACATCATGTTTTATCTCTATACAAAACTTACATTAGCGTGATATTCTTTAATGTTTTCTTACAAAAAATACTACAAATTTCTAAGTAAATTGCTACTAATTTACGTTCAATCTAAGAAAATTTCGTTTTTCCCTACTTTATTATCAAGTCAAAATGTGTATTTAACTTCATAATCGAGTAATATTATAAAAAAACCTATATTCCCTTGAAGCATGCTAAAAGACCAATCTATTATTAAATTCGCTAAAATTCCAATTTTGTTTGTTAAAAAACATGGAAAATTTGTTCACTGGAAGTTATTTAGTTACCCCGAGCAGGACAACATCCGTATCAAATTGCATGCTCCAGGAACTTTTGGTTTAGATTGTGTACTTTCACATGTCAGTGAGTTAATGATCACGTTGAGTTAAAACAATATTCAAACCATTAAAAAAAAATATGTTCATGTTGTTTTCCCCAAAAACCCCCATTTCCCAAAAAATGTTGTTTCGAATGATTCTGTTATCTCTAGTTGATAATCATGGACCATTTCAAGTCACCCATACAACATACAGTGGTGAAAAAATGGTGTTAGGGGTGCAAGAGTCGAAAAATGAAAGTCAGTTTTGGATACTAATTTGATTAGCAATATAAATACAAGTGTTTTATTTAATGTAAACAAGTATCATATCGGTTTGCAAAGGATTATTTTGCCTAAGACAGTAAATAAGTATTCGTTATGAATTGGAACCGTTTATATGTCTAGTATATCAGTTGTGTATAAGGAACCGGAGAGTTTGATAAAATACTATTTAGGTTTCATTAGCTATGTGTACCCTTTACTAGCAAGTAAAAACAATAACTGCATTCATTAACGTATTTAAACGATTTAAAAAAATGTGTAATGATCACTAATTAAAGATGTCCAATACGAACCTTTATAAGGGTGAACATTACAAGATTCGCCTAGATACGTCACAAGAATGTTGGGTAAAAGTGTTTGAATATTTTAAAGTGTTTTGTAACTGTTTTATTTGCAACAGTTTGCACATGAAGATGCTTAATTATTTTCACATCGAATCCCAGTTTCTAGAAGGGATCTATTCGAGGTTTAGGGAAATGAAAAATAATTGTATTCTATATACAAAAAATGCGACCTTCCAAATATTTATAGTAAGGAATCTTAAATGAAGAAAGCACTACCGAAATTAAACATAAATTAAAGAATGTTACTTCTCAATTACAAAGTGGGGAAAACTTCCCCAGTCGTTAATATCACTGATCTGTATCATTCGATCCTTTTAGGGTCTGCTCCAGTAAACGAGAAAGCAACCGGCGACTACAGTGCTTCACCCTATAGCCGTATCTAAACAGTGCAATCTCTTGCAGCTGAGCACTTTGACATTGCCTCATTTAAAACCATTTTATAAATTCATCTTTTGTAATTGAATGCTGAAACAAAAACTGAATATTCTTTAGAAAATTGCGGATCCGGCTTGCGATTCACTTCTAATTGTACATTTTTTTTTTGTGTAAGGAATAAGTTCAAACTTGGTACTTAAAAAATGTCAATTACGTGACAAATGAACGCGAATTAAAAAAAAATTTGAAACGCAAAACGGATACGTATTGTGACTGCGGTGAAAATGGGACCTTGCAAACAATTTTATGATAAAAATAAACGAAGTAAATGTTTCTAAATTTAACACTGCTCTTACGGGATACAAATCCGAGTTAGCCGCCACTACAGCGGACCCTTAATAACGGCCATTTCGAGTTATCGAAATCCTGTAGCATCTAAAAATCTCCAGCATTGAACGAAGAAATTAAATCACTTTGATGCTATGTGACGACATCGAAGGGAGTACTTGATATTATATTTTTAGTTATTGAAAAAATATTTTTCTTTAATAATTATGGAAATCTATTCAATTAAATTTTGTCCAAGGAAAGATTACTATATTAAATCAATTGAACGCTTCATTGAAAAAAATGTATTTAGATTTTTGTTATAATTCATTTGTTATTTTAATGATTACCATGCATTCTTCTTCCTTCGCGTGAAGTGAAAAGTGGGTTCGCGTACATAACCAACTTGTTTAATGAATCATATAGCCTAAAAATAATGATTAAAAAAGTATGTTCAGTCATATTTTTTGCACTCATAAAACCACGCATTCCCCTTTGTGCATCGTACACGTTTTGAAATAGTGCAATGTCGTTATACTCTGTATTACCAGCAAGGTAATGGAACAACTAGCTCCTTACATACTTGGCGTGTTTACAAAACCTCAACTACTCTAGTGTCTGTAACGTAAGACCTAACCGCTTGACTCTCGGGTTCCATTTCCTTCATAGTCCGTTCCCACGTAGAGAATCTGCTGAGTGAACGAAGTATCAGCAATACTGAGGACTGAGTAATACGAGTAGAGATTAATGAATGACAAGAATGTCGCGTGGAGGCTGTAAAACACAATGGCGTATATTATAACTTGTGGCTTCGTTGCAGTTGGAATGCGAACAGCTTACAACTAATTCTTTGTGTGCTTTTAGGAAGTTGTATATAAGATACGACGTAACTGGTCTTGGCGGGCTAAGTCAATACACACTCCGATACCACGAAGTGCATTAATGAAAACACTCAGAACTGAATGGATCTTATGTTCTGAACTTACTTTGAACTATTCTGTTATCATTTTAATTTAAAACTTAACTTAACTAGAAAATAGTGTTTTAAAAATGTCACTAGAGCATATTGCTGCACCAGGTTGAGTCCATGTGCAACGCATGTGCTCGGTGCAACTTCAAACAC
>JAGFPH010000879.1:341718-385215 GCA_018207615.1 Philaenus spumarius
AAAAAAAAGAGTGTACGTACGTACGTCCGTGAGTAACAAGAGTATAGCGCATGCACAAGGTTGTTTTGTTTGATTTATTCGTTAACATGTAACAGCTGATCAGTTTTTACAACTTTCAACTTTAGATAGATTTTAATCTTTTAGGTTAAATTTTCTGATATGTGCAAGATATTGGTCTGAATTATTGCTATTTTAATAGAATCATAAAAAGTTAATTAACAAAGTAGGCCTGAATTTTAAAATGCACAATAGTTTTAACTAAATGACTGCATTTAAAATATTTGGGTTTAAAATCGTTAATTTAAATAGGCCTGTGAATATAATGTAAGATCTTTTGTTTTATTTTCAAAACTATTTCAAGAACTTTAAGTAAAATGCTGATTGCGACACTTTTTCTGTCATATCTGTTTCCTGACTCAGAACTTTTTTACTACGCTTTTAAGACAAATAAAACAATTAGTTATAGTTTTCCAATGTGTATCAAATGAATCTGCTCGTGTTTTTCTGTGGACCAGTGAAACCCATAACGTTACTTGGCGCTGCGGACATACTTTGTTAGAGAGATACAACCACTAATACCACTACTCCGGTCAGTAGGGGGTTCATTATAGAAATAGACCAGGTGAATGTCCTGATATGGCAAAGTGCCAAACCGTCGCACCCCACAATGACACAAACAGAAATACACAACTAATTGTTATCTATTTACTGTTACTCCCGCCGTGTGTGTAAGTTCTCACTTTTAATTTGTTCCGTGTGATTCATTAAACAGTTGACAATAGAACAGCTGCCAGCGTGACTTTCTTTACAAACGTTTGCTTAAGGTTATTAAATGGTTTTTAATTTACTACACGACTTTTATAATTTTCTTTATGCAATATACAAGGTTACAAAGCGAATTGCGCATACCAATAAAGTTAAAAATAAACATATTTTTATGTCTGTCAACATGGCTCAAGGATTCCGTATAGTCGGCCGTACCAAAAGTTTCTTCAAAATGATATCATCAACAAACCATATACATCACTCAATATACAGGTTTCCCGTCTGTCATCCATTTCGTGTTAGCAAATAATTGATAACTTAAGACATCATAAGATGTGGGCCTCCCAGTAGTTACTGGTAAATCAAGAACCAAAACTCAATTTTTTCATTTTTTTTATGGCGGCTGTTTACATAAAATTATTCGAGTTAAAAAGGTTAAACGGTTGATTTAAAAAAAAAAATGACATAATACAGTCTTAAAAGGGTGCTGGTAAGAAATGGCACGGCAGAGAACCTACAAACAGACAAGCCAGTGCGAGTGCTGACATGCTAAAGAAAGGTTGTTTCGTTGTGTTTTTGGACGTTACTTGTTCTTGTGAGCACTGGTCTCTACACACTATATGTTTGTATGGATGTTTTGCTTATCTATAAGATCAGCTCAGCTCCAGAGAGATTGCCGCCCAATTCAGATTCACTTTGTATTGAACTGTTATTTAACTATGTCTATTTAACAAATACATAACAATAATCGAGGCAAGATATTGTGGTTCGGAAACGAGGTGTCGGCCACAAATCGATTATTGTACACTCTGATATGTTCACTGAAATTACGATTGATTAGGACAAAGGTACTTGGTGGGGGTAGCGGTAACCTGAATCCTGAAGCGTGCGCAGAAGGGCCAGAGTTTTTGCGTGAGTAATAAGAATTGTTTTAGGTCATAGAGATTCGTCTTATACTTACATAAATTGCTCTAAAAGTAATTCACAAAAACAAATTTCATCAGACTGAAAGAGTATTTAGTTGCTCAGTATCGGAGGATGAGTTCTGTTTTAGTCGTATTGGGTTGACCATTGCTGATCCATATGTATTAATTTGTAATACTTTCGTGTTTGATATTTTGTTAAAAACCAAACTTTTGTTTTGTTGAATTCCCATTACAGTGTATTGCTGTTAAATTATTATTATGTACTTGTAACGGGAAGGAATATTTGTATAATAAACGGTACCAGAAACTGGCACATACTTTCTCACAAACATATTTAAATTATTAAACAGATTCACAGTGACTTCATTATTGTAGGAGGGGTAGGAGAGGTGATTTTAAACTATGAGATTAACTAATAAATATTATTATTATTATTAGGTAGAGAAAAAACAATTCAATCGATATAGTATAGTGAGAAAGTAACTATCTTTGTATACATACAGACAGACATTTTGTAAAAAACACTTTTTTGGACTCAGGGGGTCTCAAAACGAATATTTCCACAAAAATCTCAACATCGATTTTTTTGCAATCACTATATTTTCTCTATACTAGTATAGTGAAAAAGTAAAAGGAAAAATAAAAACAAATCGTGAGACCAATATGTCAACTGAATTTATGGGCACTTTCATAACTACTAGGCGTACGCCAAGTTTTATTTTTATACTTACGATTTCTATTAAATTCCACACTATAAATAAAACATCTCAGGATACCCATACCTAAGTTTTTATTAGTGTCACTAATTACACTATTGATTGTTATGGATCGGAAGACAAATAATAAAATAGATTATAAATATCAACAGGCCAATACAAAATATCTTATCTGTTTAATTAACAACCATTAGCATTCTTTCGCCCATTAATTCGTAATACATTCTATATTACATCACTATCCGAGCAAAAAACTTGTCCGCCCTAGTATTACGTATGCATGCCTTTCAGGTTCCTCTGCACCTCCTACGTAATGGGGGAATTCTTTACAGCAATAGTGTAACGTAATAGCAGGTATTTTAGAACTCTCTACCAATACGTTTTGGCATAATTTCGAATACAACTTACAATAACTTTATTAAAATGTCCAAAAGTCTTCAAATTTAGTTTTTCTCACTTGCCTATTTTACTTTCTCACTATACTATAGTATAGAGAAAGTATAGTGATCGCAAAAAAATCGATGTTGAGATTTTTGTGGAAATATCCGTTTTGGGATCCCCTGATTCCAAAAAAGTGGTTTTTACAAAATGTCTGTCTGTATGTCAATATGTATGTATGTCTGTATGTATCCAAAACTAGAGCGAAAACTATTCGATCGATTTCAAATAAATTTGCACCAGACATGTCAATTAGGCCTGTATCTGCACGAAAAACGGTTTTGAATTTTTTTTAAAAACAACCCTCTTTTTGGTCAAAACCCCCAAAAATTAAGTTATTAATTTATAAAAAAACGACTCTAACGATTATGATAAAATTTGGCTTATTTGTAGCCTTTAATATGCAAAAAACCGCATCTTTCTAAAAAATCTTGTTTATCTAATAATAATAATAACTTATTATTGGGGTTTTTGGGGGTTTTGGGCTTAAATGGGGTTGTTTTTCAAAAAATTTCAAAACCTTTTTTCGCGCATCCATACAGTCCCAATTGAAATGTTTGGTGCAATTTTTTTTCGAAATCGATGGAATAGTTTTCTCTCTAGATAATAATAATAATATTTATTAGTTAATCTCCTACTTTAATAAATCACCTCTCCTACCCCAACTACAATTATGAAGTCACGGTGTATCTGTTTAATAATTTAAATATGTTTGTCAGAAAGTATGTTCCAGTTCCTGGTACCGTTTATTTACCTTAAAAATGTACTGATATACGAATAAGTTGAAACTTTGAATGGAGTTTTAAAGAATGTTCTTTGTAAGCGTAAGTAATTTTTGGGAATTTTATTTTTTTATGCATTTAACATTTTTGATCAATGTTTTACTAGTTGGCATAATGGAAGTCCTATTTTGAGTGTTCCACACCTGATAATCAAAATTTCAATATGTACAAATTTATACAACACAAATACCCGTAATTAGTTATAAAATTATATTAAGTTGGACTATTTAAGTTTTCATTCATAGTTCATCTCTTTCTTATTTAGCTCATTCAAAATCTAGCAGAATAGTCCTTAAAAGTTAATACATTTTAACTACAAAAGAATATTAAGTTCAACAAATATTATGATTTAATTTATACCTATTATTTAATTTAAAAAAATCTAAACAGCTATTTTGTTGCGCATCCGACGCGCACTTGACCTGTATTAATTATTCTTTTATGTAAATGTAGCTCATTTCAGGCAGTATTCATTAATTAAATTCATAGCATGGACATATAAATTATTCTTTTAAATATACATACAATGTAAATGAAATAGTGGCGTTAAAAAATACAAAAAAATATAATTTACTATGTGCTGGCATATAGCAGGTGATTTAAACTTGGCAGCGACTTCTTAATATACTATAAATTACCGTTTAAAAAATACGCCGACACGGAAAAGTTATGACTCGAGCAAACAGCTGATTCAGTTAATGTGTTCAAAAGGTATTTTAGTTTGAAGGTTCTATTTTAATCTTATTAATGGAACGTTCGTGATGGAATAGTTGAGGTACCTTCGAACCTTTTGTGGCGGTTTGACGAATGCATGACTTTATTTGCGTTATTTTAGTGAATTACAGTAGAGGAGAAAACCTCTTTAACTAGTTTGTCTTTATGTTAGAGATTTTCTCAGGAACAGAAAAAGGTATTGAAGTGAAATTTTATGCAGTTATAAAGCATGCTAACCGACGTATATTCCAATAATAAAGTCAAAATAGTGTGCTTTATGAGCCAAAGTTTAGTACCATAAATTTTAAATATTTATTTATTTCACAAGACTTACAGGATTTATTTAAACATTTACAAATTAAAGTTAAATATCTCCTAAATTAACTTATATCTAAAGTTATATAACATGAAATGTACAAAAACAAAATGTAAATAAAACATGTCTGAAACAGTCCACCATTACCGCAGTCCTGTAAAATTACGCGCACCATAAATTCTCCTGTTTTGGGGTGCTTTTAATAATTTTTAGTGGCTACTTTTCGTAGTATGGACAATACATTTTGTGGAAAAAATTTAAAAATCAGATAAAGAATTACAAAATGAAATAAAAAAAGTCCTATTTATCACATCTTCATCTCACACCCCTTCAACAACATAACACAAAACCTAAACACATACTAAACATCTTGCAGTCTCAACAATTAAATGTGAAATTGTGTACAGTATTTTTACTTTCCCACTATACTATAGTATAGAGAAAGTACATAGTGATCGTAAAAAAAATCGATGATGAGATTTTTGTGGATATATCCGTTTTGAGACCCCCTGAGTCCAAAAAAAGTGGAGTCTGTCTGAATGTATACAAAGCTAGAGAGAAGACTATTCGATCGATGTCGAACAAATTTGCAAAAAACATGTCAATTAGGCCTGTATAGATGCACGAAAAAGGGTTTTGAAAAACAACCCTCTTCGGCCAAAAAGCAACCAAAAAATCAGTTATTATTTTTTTTTAAACGGCTCTAACGATTTTGATTAAATTTGGCTTATTTGAAGCTCTTAATATACCCTACCATATGCAAAAAACAGCATCTTTCTAAAAACTCTCGTTTACCTAATAATAATAATAACTAATTTTTGGGTTTTTGGGCCAAAATAGGGGTTGATTTTTAAACATAACCTTTTTTCGTGCATCTATAAAGGCCTAATTGACATGTTTGGTGTAAATTTGTTCGAAATCGATCGAATAGTTTACTCTCTAGCTAATAATAAATACCACTTTATCCAATTTAACCTAAAAGACGAACTCGACCGAGATTTTCAATCTATTTATTTATGTATTAGTCTAGAACTTTGTGGAAAATTGCGGCACTTATCGTGTCCATAAAAGTGATACATATAGCTATTATATGAAAAGAAAAACTATGGCAACGACTACAATAGTACTTCCTTCGAAATCCACCAAAAAATGTCAAATAGCAATTGAGGTTAAGTGGGCCGCAACAATTTCATAAACCCAGCCCTAAAAATTCCATTCGTGGCCCTCAGATTTTAAAGAAATATTTTCTTTGTAATTTTTAAATTTAAAATAGTGGGGATTTTTTGAAACTAAGTATCTTAAGCCATGTGCTGCTCGCTATATGTAACACATGATTGATCCGATACGCACTGTATTTCTAACTCTAAACAATTTTTTTTTAAATTGTAGCTGCAATACTTTTAGCAATATACGGAAATGGGTTTTGGAGCAATATTTCCAAGTCAATTTTGAAAACTTCATATTATATATATAACATTTTTTTAAATGAGCTTTAAACACCTTCCACTCATGCGACAAATATTTACTTTTATGACCAAAACGTCAACCTTTCAAAATGTATGGTAAAATATTTTCTAGCTCTAAATAAATAAAATGTCATCGTGATAGTTTTATCCGAACGATTACAGTAAATGCAAGTAGCCTTGGATACATTCCACGGAAGTTGACAGCGTCTGTTATAGATACCTAGAATGTATAGGTATTGGATAGATATAACGGTTTTGCTAAACATCTGTGCGCGGGAAACATTCACCGAGGTGGCGTCAACGCGTCAATGAAACTCAAGGCCGTCACCGCTAGGTTTTCCACGTGCAGACAAATTACTTCCAGTTTACTTTCCAGTCGTAAATAGAACTAGGCCTATTTGCATTCCATTGTTACGTGTATCGGTGTAATGGTTTTATGGCAATTGTAGTTCGGTTTAATCTTTTACGAGTTTAACTGCTTTGAAACTAAGTCTCCGACGCGTGTCTACTTGCAACAGCAGGTTTATTGTTTAAGTACATACAGTAAGAAGTAAATAGATTTAATTTTTCTATACTGGGCTTCGGTGTTGTGCAATACTAATTTTTGTGGCCCCGCGTGTTTCAAATTATTTCTAGGACATGATGACTTAACTATACTAGATACTATTTAAGTGATAAAAAAAGAAAAATATTAACTAATTTGTTTGTGATTTTATAAAAAAAGGTTTATTCGTTTTCTTTGTGTGTTTGGTAGTAGGCCTATTTTTGTTTTTTGCACTGCATGATTTTGGTCCGAGTCACAGATAATTAATACTAATTATTTACCTTAAGGCCGCCTTGTGACTCCTTGTCGTTTAGTTTAAGACGACATGTTTCGGAGCCGTAACTCCATCATCTGGTCATCCCTCTGGCGAGATCGTCGAACATTAAAACATTAAAATTTTATATACACACACATTTATTTACACACACACTAACACACAGTTCGTCACACAAATAAATACAAGAAATAAGCCACATCTCAACGTCCGGTCAGTATAATGCAGTGCAGCCTACTCAGTATTTAGTACCGGACGTTGAGATGCGGCTTATTTCTTGTATTTATTTGTGTGACGAACTGTGTGTTAGTGTGTGTGTAAATGTGTGTGTATATAAAATTTTTATGTTTTAATGATCGACGAACTCGCCAGAGGGATGACCAGATGATGGAGTTACGGCTCCGAAACATGTTGTCTTAAACTAAACGACAAGGAGTCACAAGACGGACTTAAGGTAAATAATTAGTATTTTTGTACATTTGTCTGTCACCAGAGAAGTAGCATAAAACTTTATTTTGAGAGGAATACAGCGGAGGGCAAGTATTTTACTTTAAAAGTGGTTGATTAAATACTTTCTGGACGATTTTTTACCTTCAATTTTTATTTAACTATTTATGCTAAGAGTGCAGGCAGTATTTAGTAGGCCACATTTATTAACAATATGGGACTCGTACTGAATGAATATCCTTGAATAGTTTTGATGTTGGATTCAACTTTGAAGGTAGGTCCAGCTTCGTGTACCTCGGGTCTGCTTTGATAATGAAAATAAGGATATTGTTAGTAGAGTAAATTTCTCAAATCTCAACTGTTGTCCAAAGTAAAAAAAATTAAATTATATACATCGCAAATGAACAGTAGTTATTTATAGCGCAGAAATTTGTTTTATGTCACTGGGTGATTGTCGCATGTTGGAGAGAAATAATTTACGGCACGACGCGGGCTAATGACTATTAGGAAAAAAGTAATGCTGAGATAGAAAGTTTGTTGGAGAATAAACACACAATACATTTCATAAAAGTAAGTAGGCTCAAATGGTCAGGCCATATATGGAAGCTGATCGTGTTTAAAGGAGAATGTTGTGCAAGAAGTAGATGGATGGATGAAGTAGGCCAGGACACGGTGAAGTTGGGAGTTTACAACTAGTGAAGAGAGGCGCAGGATAGAGAAAAATAGAAGACAAAATAGTTCATGAGGCCAAGGATCACACAAACCTATAGCGAAGGCGAATAGATATTAAAAATGAATTGTTCCTTACCTAAAAAAAGATTGAAAAATGAACACACAGACACAGAATTAAATTGTTAATGTTTACTTAAAAATAAGATTTGTATAAGTATTACAACTCAGTAAGCAATAATCAGAAGTATTACAATCAGATTTTTTTGGTTAATACACGGTATTTGCTTGAATTCCGGCAAATATTTAACAGAATTAAACTTATTATTAATTTTAAATTAACAAATATAAGAATGTCAAGTCACTGGCCCCTAGATGTAGAGGGGGGGGGGGGGGGGGGGGGGGGGGGATAACCATCCTGCGTACGACCCTGCAATTAAAGCACACTTGTCAGTGATAAAGTTTAGTACAGTAGCCTATTTCAAAAATTACTATGTTATATCTATCGCGTAGAGTATAAGTTCATAGCTAAATAGTTTCAAGATTACCGAAAATACACCCCCCCCCCCCCCCCCTAACTACAGCCATAATGTAGAAACAAAGATTGGTTGAAGTAGCAAAACCTTTAATGTACAGAAAAACATAAAAAATCAAAGTTTTGGGAAATGCTATTGGTTTGTTTGGGAGACATCGTATTCTTTCAACTTTTCCTCTTCATAATTTTACTAGCCACAGTTAGTTCATAATATCCGAATAGTAATAAGCCATATAATTAAGACAAAGTGAAACGACACTATTGTAAGGTAGAAAGTGTAAGGCGATAGCGTTCTTTTAGAACCGAACACTTCAACTTGACTCCAGTAAGTCCTTACATTTTCTATATTTCATCTCTGTTTCTTTTATTTTCGCTTGCACTCCCACTACACTCCCTAAAAGCGACAGAAATGCCCCAAATATTTCAACTACATCCTCCACAACGGCTACATTAAATCAGTCACCACCCTCTCTCTCTCACTCACGACAATGTCGTCCTATAATTCAGTCAGGAAATCAATTAGTACACGACTTGATATATCCGGAAAGCAGACCAGCTTGTTTTGATTTATACAACGCGCATGCGTGTACTAATGATGTATTTGACTGTATACACAAACCACCGCAAAGACTACGCCGACTTGTTTTATGTGTTTATCCTGGTCTTGCGTTTACAGTTTACAAATAAGGAATCAGTGTATGATGGATTGTTATGTTATAGTTTACGGTAGTTTATATACCGTTTAGTTCGAGAAATATGACTATATAGTGTTTGGCACACTTGGACGTTTAGAAGGAAGATTAACGCGTTCATGATTGGAGTTGTCGAGATTAGCACGTAAACCCACGTAATTTCTAGCATAGCTTTAAATAATGGAATTTTATCCTAGATACCTATCTACACAATGGCAGATCTTGTACCAGAAAATGTTTAGTCTTTGTTTTAAAATTGTTTAAAAAGAAAGAAATATGTTTGAAAAAAATTCAAAAAGAAACAAATCAAACAATGTTTACTTACTTTAACATAAATTGTTACAGTGTTCATTTGAAAGTATATTCATTTAAAAATAAAATACATTCTTCTTGTTTTAATTTTGCGCCCAGGTTGTACTTATTAGTGAAGGGAAATTACAAAATCAAAGTGATGTAATACAAAAATTGCACTAAACATTTTTTGTATACATGCTAATAAGTTTGAAACTGAAATCTCAACAAAATTTGTCTGAGGCTTCGCGAGGAAAATGCATACAATCAATTTTTTTTATGAATTTCCAGTGCATCGCTACACTATTGTTTAAATATATCCGTGTATATTCGTCGTAGAAGAATAAAAAATTAAAATAAAAATACTCGTAAATGAATTTATGTTTACTAATAATGCAATAAGTGTGGTCAAAATCATTGCCGTAAGAATGTATTTCCAAAATATTATGAGAAATGATGACAGAGTAAATGTTTTTTTCAATGAAGGTTTTGTATGTACCTACTTTTTTTGATCATATGTAAGACTCTGCTTATCAAGTTAAAATGTTTTCATTTTTTCAAATGGTCTAATCAGTTTACAGGGTATGCCGTCAACCTGGTGAAAAAATACTGAGATTACAAATACAAAAGTTTTTTAAATTATTTTGGGACAAGTTACAAGAAAGTACTATGTTATTTCATAAACTTAATAAAGTCATTAAGTCGATGTAATATTATTTACCACCTTACATTTAAAGTACCGATTAATGTTATACGGTATGCACCCAAAATAAACAGTACTGACATTAAAGCAGCAGTTGGTTTTTAGAACAGCTGATTACATTGTTGAATTTAATTTTATACAAAACTTAATTTTGAAAATCTGCCATCAAAGATACGAAACAGATGACAAAATGTCAAAAAAGGTAAATAACATTGTTTTTGTATAAAAAAAATTAACTTGATGAACAGATTCTTAAGTATTTTCACAAAAAAGTACATAAAAACCTACCCTTTAAAAAAAAAAGTTTACTCTAAGACCATTTCAAAAATGGCTGTAAAAATGTATATTAACCGGCTTGAAAATACATATTTTCGTTAAGATCTGATTTTTTACCCGGATTATTGCATTATTAGTAAACAAAATGTACATTGAAAACATTCTTGAGGTAAAGATGTATTGTTAACGTAACTATATTACAACAGTTTGATAGTCTATTCAATTACGAACATTTTTCTATTCTTGTACGACTAATAATAGAGTCGCAGATATTTAAAAAGTTAGTGTAGCGATGCACTCGCAATGCATTTAACAATGTACACTTATACACTTTTCTCGCGATGCCTCAGCCCGAATTGGTAAGATTTTCGATTTCGACTCATTTGCATAACAACAAAATATAAAACAAATCAACTATTACATCACTTTTCATAATTGTTTTTCCTAATTTTCCTCTACTATATTATAGCTGAACACTAAAGCAGGACGATTTCTATTTCTTCAGTAACCAAACTTAAATCTAACAAATAACGAATATCATTATAAACTTCGGGTACACACAAATAAAAATAAAAAACTCTAGCAGCAAAACATAACAGTAACACAGTAACAAAAATAAGCAACATCACTACACAAACAAAACTCAAAGGAGATATGCCGGCAACGGCAAGTAATTAGGTAGGAAACATTTTCAAAATTACAACAAATGAAGAGCTGCTGAAAATATATCAAGAAGCAGATTTGGTTGCAACGATGTCTGTTCTCGCGCGTTACAAGTGAAACTTCTTAGGTTATGGAAACAGTAGATCTATTTGTATTTGTAAACGATTTTATTTCTTCAGGATTAGGAATTGGTTATACGGAATTTAATTGAAGAATTCTTCCATATAATTAAATGAAACATTTCTTTTATTCGTCAATTTCCATTAATTCATAATCTAAGAAATAAATAAACGACTGAATTTAAAATATTTGGGATTAAAAACATTGATTTAAGAAGGAATATGATTAAAACGTATATTCTTTTATTTCTATTTCCAAAATGTATTTCAGGTCTTTGAGTAAAATATTAAATTGGCTCTGTACATTTACCATGTTGAAAATCCCTAACGGCATAGACACAGATACAAACAGTTTGTTATTTGTAGGCCTACTACTTATTGAAGAACGGAATAATCAAAAAGAATTGAAAACAATAAACAACAATTCAAACATCGGATGATTTCGTCCATTAGCTTTAATAATTCACGTGTTCAGCTAATGCACAGTATAATACAAAAGCGTCTACTCGATCCCTATGCTACGTATTAACACAGTACACGCGGCGCATGCACGTACACTATCTACGACATTTGCGACGGAGAGAGTACACACGATTCTCCCTCTCTTTCTTCTCAACTGCCGGTTGAAGTTGGAGAAGTGGAACCATTTTAATTATCATCTCGATGCTACCGTGGCTAGAGAAAATGTTACGTATACACACAGTATGCACTGCGCATGCGTGCAGATTTCGTTTCACTTTTCGACTGATTCAGGCCAATTTACCCTACCACGCCTAATGGAGTTTCGCTTCAAAAAGTACGAATGAACTTCAACTTAGGCATGTAAACCTTATGGATGAGAGAAGAGAACCGAAGGGCGAAGAGAATCTCACTGAAGGGCTGGATGAATTAGTAGGAAGAAGGAAAAGGGTAGTACACGATTGAGGTGGTTTTTACTGTTAGTTAGCTTTTTTAATTAATGTTGATAAGTCGGTTAACAATGACACCTTTCGTGATTATTGTTGTTAGTTCTGGCCCCACTGTCAATCAGCTTTCGTGATTACTGTTGTTAGATCTGGCCCCACTGTCAATCAGCTTTCGTGATTACGGTTGTTAGATCTGGCCCCACTGTCAATCAGCTTTCGTGATTACTGTTGTTAGATCTGGCCCCACTGTCAATCAGCTTTCGTGATTATTGTTGTTATCATAGAAGACTATAACAGCGTTTATACATAAAAATAAAGTTGAATAATTTTGTGTTTATTACTATTCAAAGAAGTTGGAAATGTAACTAAATTGGGGGTTCTGGAGACCAGCGAAAGCTGAGTTTTACGATTAAAGATAAAGTAAAATACTATGAGATTGTACGCTATACATAATCGGAAATCGGTGCCAAAACTTGTAAAATTCATTACGTTCCTCCTGTTAGGTAACGCAGTTGTAAAGAAACGACTATGCTCAAAAGGGAAAAAACCCCGACCATTTCCAAGAAACTCAAGTAGAACGTCAGTGTTATGATGCGTCTATTAGTACATATACGCTAAGTGGACCTTCCACATTCTTAGATGTCTTTACACCTGATACTACATTCTACTGTAGAAAGTTTTAACAGCTGTTAAATTAAATCTAAGTGGTTAATTGTTGTACGGCGCTCGACGACTAAACGGTGTCTAATATAAACCTATGTTGTGTAGTAGGGCCTGCTGCACCTCATCAGAGCCACGTTAATGTGGAGTTTACACTGTTTGGAAAATTACCATTCGTTGCAAAAAAAGTTCAAAAATTATTTTCTTTGTGAACAACATTTCAATACTAGAAAAATAATATTTTTTTAATCAGCCAAATATAATTGTTGGATAGACAATTGATGTTTAAGATTTACCAATGTTATTTACTGTGTGATATGTAGGGGGGGGGGGGGCTATAAAAATGTAGAAAAAGGTCCATCCAGAGGATGTTTGATAGTTAAAGTAAGCCCTTAAATTCATAATACTAAACTAAATAATCATAGCTCTAACCTAACCTTTAAAGAAGCTTCAACTTCTACAATATCATTAACGCACAGTATTTTACCAAATTTTCTACAAATCTCAAAAACTTTGCAGGTTTAGAGCGACTTGACCTAACAGTGTTTACTAATTCACTTTACCGCTAATAGATGAGTGTGCTACTGGAAGAAACAGCAAAGGTCAAAGAGGTTAAAATGTTGACTGTGAAAGTAATCCAGGTTTCGAAGCAAAAGCTTGATCTGAAACTGGTCCAGCAAATATATATTGATATATTTTCTTGGAAGGATCTGATTAGAGAAGGAATTTGGATGAAGGTCTTCTACAAAGGAAGAATGTGAAGATACTGCCTGGTATTCCGACAGTGCATTGTGCGTTAAATGGGTATTGAAAATATTGGCAAGAGAAACAATACATCCAACTGTCATCGATGAGGTCAGAAGGAAAGAACAGAGCACTTTGATGCTATATGTTAAGAGTTTGATGGTATAAGACAGGCGACGCTAAGTAAAGGTATACTGAAGGAGCTGGACCTTCCAGTATCGTTGTACAGGATGGACAAAGAGTTAATTGCAGTCTTTGAAGTACAAGTGGTATCCTCCCATTCTGTTTTGGGTCTCCACCTGGGCCGCGGGTCTCATGGGAGTCTATCTCAGCAAGTTGCCAAACCAGAGCATTTGAGATTATCTGTTATTATCGTTCTGACATTGTCTTAACTAATCAGAAAAGGATATAATGTTTTAATACCAAGGATATCGCATAGTCCAATGACAAGTCTACTTCTAATGATCAGGTTGGCTGTGTCTCTGTTTTCTTCGAATATGTGATTTTCTCGAGTGTACGCGTTATAACTCAGCATCTACAGTTTCTGCCAAACTTCAATAGAGTCCGGTTTTATTTCAACTTCTTAGTATCATGGATAGAGATAGTTCATGAAGTTATACACTCTTTAATCACGGGTAAATAATCTAACCCATATTTTCAAGTGGTAGCTAACATGTGACCGTTAATGCCATGTGTGAACCACAGTCTGCAGAACGCACGATGTTATCAAAGTATGGTCAGTAAAGTTTGAAAGGTCTTTCTCCTGACACCCAACTACTCACAGGAGAATCGAACTAAAATTTTACAGGTGCAGTCAATTGACTTTTACTATTCAGCAATTCCCAAAATGCACGACTAAAATAACTCATAATTGTTTTCTAGCTGATGTGTGTCTTAAAAGTGAGTGTGTTTCTCAAATCTTACTACGGTAAATCACTTAAGATACTGTGGTTGTTACTGTGCAATATTTTCATCAAGGAATTAACCTGTTAATCTCTCGGAAATAAGTTAATGTGATTGTTAGAAGGCTACATACCTTGTGATAAGTAGGCCTACGACGGACAAGTAACCTTTGCCTACCAATGCGGCATGTATAACACCACAGATACTATAGGGCAAGTGGTATTTATATGTTAACAGCTGACACGTGTCTGTTTAATATCAAAGAATGTCTACAGTTTCTAGTTTATATTTTACTATTTTATACGTATGATGACCTTCTAGTTCGGATGAATCCTTGCAAATCGGTGCCATTGCATAACCCGTAGAATTGTCACCTTTTCTAAATTCATCGTTAGACCGCTTTCACAATGACCGACAACGTCGGTACTTCAGTTTTGTTCTTGTGATTTCTGTTACAACGTAAATAAGCCCTACAAAAAATTTCTACGCAAGATTACGATGGAAAAAACTACGGTGGACCATAGCGTGCTTGGCACGCCAACCTTCTTGTTACTCTACATAAATATTTTATAATTTCTTTTTAATAAAGGTGTTTGATTAATAATAACCCAGGATAAGATGTTAATAATATTAAATTATTAAGATGTCCGAATCTAATAATTAAGTTTATGAATAACAGGACTTGTAACAACAGTTAAAAAGTACCAGCATGCACTACATCCACTCCCGAACACAAACCTAACCTGAAAATTAGAAGTACAAATCGTTTCAATGATGTATAAATAGATAGAAGTTTAGAGTATCGAAACTGATTATTATACCAATACTATATACTTCGCATGGGGTATATTGCTTCGTTTCAAAGTAATGGAAAATCAAAGTTCTGAGAAATGATATTGTTATCATAGCATCAAAGCATGTTCTTACTTTTTTAATATTAGGAGTAAGTAGGTTGTATGTTATTTTCCAGAACTTTGATTGCCCATTACTTTGAAATGAAGCAAGATATTAAGCTCTAGTTTGCGCCATTGTGTTACTAAGTTTTTCTTTGTGTATTACATGACCTAATTTTATATTTGAAATTATTAACCCTCCACCCCCTTGCCCCCTAAGCCCTCCAAAATCATAGAAGGTCAGATATGTCAAAAAATGTGTCCTGTTATCTAAGAAGTTTTGTTTACTTATTTTCAGTAACCAAAATAATGAGGGGGGTTAAAGGGACTTTATGGACACTCTCTATTCTTAATTTATATTAAGGGGTAAAATATTGTTCGTAGAAAATGTAAAATGTACTCATAGACGTGAAATGCTCCTTAAACAAATGCTGGGGGGAAATAATGGTTTTGCGCTTACTGGCGCATAAGCTGATCATGATGTACGTAAGCTTAAATAAATGAGAAATGTAGATTGGTTTGGAAGAAACTTACCATACATTTTTGGGCCAGTTAACTCTCAATATTCACCCAATATTTCTTTCATTCATTTATTAGCGAATTTCCATAGGAAAAATGAGCTATTGCAGTGACCCTTATGGTAAAACCCAAGGTCGGGAGTAGCAAATGAGCACCGATCATGGTCTCCAGAACACGTTTTGGGGTGTCATTAAAATGCATATATATATGCACTCTAGCGGCCGCATTTTAAGCCCGATTTGGTCAAAATTTGGTACTAAGTGGTTGGTATAATTTCCAAAGATGTAAGGTAAATTGTAATGCAAGATCTGGAAATAAAATTATTATTATTATTATTATTATATTGGCCGCCTAAACGTACTGGCAATTAAGTATACTATAGAAAACAATCCCTTCTATATATGGCGTGAAAGGTATAAATTAACGGCTAATAAGGAAACTCTTACGCAAGCGTTAAATCAATTCTAAGTTCAATGTCGCGTTACAAACATTCCATTGTTGTTATTGCGCATTCTTTGTCGGTAAACAAACATAACCTACAAGTCGGAACGTCGTCCGGCCGATTGTTAGAAACAGTTGTTTGTGTTAGGAACTGGAAATAAACTGTACGGACATTGGGGAAACGCTTAGATGCGGACAATATTGCATGAAAAACTAAGGCTGCTTTAACACAGATGCAAATGGTTGCACACATTCATGAAACTAGTCGCGCGAATCTAACGCATAAGGATTCGTGAAAGCTTTGCAAGAAGTCTGATTCAAACAACTCGGCCATCCGGCGGTCACAAGTTGCTCAACTAATGTGTGTTAATTTTTACTTTCTCACTATACTATAGTACAGAGAAAGTATAGTGATCGAAAAATAAAAATATTATAGTACAAAAAAAATCGATGTTGATATTTTTGTGGAAATATCCGTTTTGGGACCCCATGAGTTAAAAAAAGTGGTTTTTACAAAATGTCTGTCTGTATGTATTCAAAGCTAGAGAGAAAAGTATTCTATCGATTTCTAACAAATTTGCACCCAACACGTCAATTAGGCCTGTATAGATGCACGAAAAAATGTTTTGAAACATTTTGAAAAACAACCCCCTTTTTGGCCAAAAAAACCCCAAAATATCAGTTATTATTTTTTATAAAAAAAACGGCTCTAACGATTTTGATAAAATTTTGCTTATTTGTAGGCTTTAATGTACCCTACCAAATGCAAAAAAACGCATCTTTCTAAAAATTCTCGTTTAGCTAATAATAATAATAACTGACTTTTGGGGTTTTTTGGCCGAAAAGGGGGTTGTTTTTCAAAACCTTTTTTCGTCCATCTATACAGGCCTAATTGACGTGTTTGGTGCAAATTTGTTCTAAATCAATCGAATAGTTTTCTCTCTAGATAATAATATTTATTAGTTAATCTCCAATTTATCACCTCTCCTACCCCTCCTACAATTATGAAGCCACAGAGAATGTGTTTAATAATCTCAGCATGTTTGTGAGAAAGTATGTGCCAGTTCCAGGTATCGTTTATTTTTGGGGTGATTATAAGTTAGTTCAATTCCTTAAGTTACTGTATATTATAAACAATGTATAACATCTTTATAACATTCCAACAATTTATAACATTCTTGAAAGGGTCGTTTGAAAGGGCTTTAAGAATATCAAAACCATATTATTTTTTTTCGAAAATGTTGTTAAAAGTCCTTTATTTTATTAACCGAAATCACTGCAGATAAATTTTAGAAAAAACACAAACTTTACAGAAAAACTACAGCGTGTTTCAAATTATTTAAAATACTGGTTTTACAACAAATATTCTAGCTTAAAGTAATATTTCCCCATGCGCATTAATGGCTCCTTTGACAGTAAGTGGTTGGCAAATAAAAGACAGTTTGCCCGACCCAATGACCTGATCCGATCCTGTCTTTCACTGCCCCAGCACTTTATTTGTCTTTAAAATCATTTTATCCCAGAGCTAATGTATTAAAACATATATGTGTTAAAAATAGCTTTGGTTTTAAGATCAAGCTTTGTTTAAAAAAAGTTAATAATTCCGAGAAGGCTGACGTTACGAACCCTCAAACTCGCACTTTTAATGTTTATGATTATTTATAGACTACTAGGTACCCGTTGGCTTCGAACACGGTCCAAAGTTTCGCTGCATAATTAATAAATGTTTGTTGTTTTAGGGGTTGTTATTACATTTTCACCCCTTAGCAGCACGCTATAAAATGAAACTATGATTTACATAGTATATATGTATTGTAAGAAATAAATGTACCAATTTCCAGCTCTCTAGTTTAATGGGAAGTATAACAATTAATTTGTATTGTTTTAGGGGTTGTTAAATTTTCACTCCTTAGCAGTACGCTAAAAAATACAAATATGGTTTACTTTTTATACATACCTTGTAAGAAATAAATGTAAAAATTTCCAGTTCTCTAATCTTAATGGAAGTATAATAATAAATATTTATTGTTTTAGGGGTTGTTTCAACTCTTAAATCTAAATGAATTCTAGCTTATGTCTCATTCCAGAACTATATGTGCCAGAACTATTCATTCTATATGTGTGCCAAATTTCATTCAAATCCATCCAGTAGTTTTTAGTGAACACACACACAGACAGACAGACACCGTTAGATTTTTATATAATAGTAGATAATTTGAGACAGTTTCGTTCGATTGTTGTATTTTATGCGGTAGGAATTATGTACATTGTGACCACGTTGTCTGATAGGGTGGTGAAAGATTGTTTGAAAAACGTAATTTTCTTGCTGATGGTCCTTTTCTAAAATTAAGAGCATGCATTAAAGATTATTCCACCGTTCGTATAACTTCTATTATTTGTTATACAACTGTAATCTACTAACCAACTGTAAAAATAATTAAACGGTATATAATAAAAAAATTTACACTACGGCCATTTTTAAACGAATCATTAGTTTACATTCATTATTTATCCAAAGTTTCAATTCAATTAGTTACACGGTTCTGGAGATATACATTACTTTGTAAAAACAATAGCGTAGGGCTTCGCTCGCAGATATGAATAAATTAACGTACAAAATATCGGTTAAATATTGAGAGTTCACTAGCCCAAAAAAGTATAGTGTTTCGTACAAATCAATCTATGTTTCCCATTTAAAGCTCACATGCATGTACAGTTAGGCTATGCGCCAATTAGCGCAAAACCCACGATTTCCGACAGAATGAAGCGTATTTCACGTATTTGATAGACGCGGTATATGAATAAATTTTACCTAAAATATTTTCTACGAACTTATTTCATAACTTAGACGCAAATTACTGAAATGAAAATTTATCTCTCCCATATATAATTTAAGTGTAATATGTGTCAAGATTTAGGTATCCAATTTCGTAGTCCATTTCCAGTTTCTAGAACGTTCCGGAACTTTCTAGAAGATCTTAAAATTCTCCAACATTCTGGAACATTTTACAACATTCTGTCTGGAATATTCTGGAAAATTCAAGAAGATTATGGGAACATTCTGGAAGCTTCTAGAACATTCAGGCCAGTCCAGGCCACTTCGGCACTTGATTCCCAGTTGCCGAAGTTTCTACTGCATTCACCAACTTCCCATATCAAGTCCATTGGCGCGATGCGCCATTTTGACACATCTCCGCAACCAACCCCTACACAGTTAAGAAACCGAAACCTTTTTCATGGATGGAGAACTACCACAATACCATATAACCCCATTGGGCTGTGGGTTGCGGCAAGACCAAACCACGATATTGGTTTTTATTTATCTTGAGCCACAGAATCATTTTCCAAAGTTTGGCAACTAACTTACCTTTATACTCTGGCAGACCACTTACAAGCGACTAATTATGTAACAACTAATAACGTTAATGAATTAACACTTTCTAGACGGTACTGAACCTCCGACGCGAACGTCTCGAACTTCTTTGGTTTATTCTATAAAGTTTGTACGTCAAACCATTAAAACCCCTATACAATCGAGTTGAACAACCTGTACAGAAGGAACTGCTGGCACGTAATCCGAAAAACTCTGCCAAACCTTAACACCTTCCTTCTACTTTATCCGGGTGACTAATATACTCGACCGATATTTAACTTTAGAATTTTAATTTCTGCCAGACATAACATCAAAGCGGTTAGGACAAATGACAAATTGCACAATGTCGACAGGCTGTGAACTTGTGCATTGCCAAGTCTGCGCATTATTTCTGGACCCCATTGTCCCCTTAAACGTGAGTTGGTGCAATGGTTGCACAACGTTGTTAATGCAATCAACACGTCTTTCAATGTTGAGAAACAGCTTTACAGTTGATTTTAAACACATTAAGACCGGTCAAGCTCGCAGTAAGTTCAGTACTTTATTGAGAACAATCATTACAGAAAAACATTGTACCTAAAAAATATAGGCTACTAGATGGCTGCACCTCCATAGCGACTTGTGGCAAAGCAAATGAAAACATACTACAGTATTGTATACTCACTGAAATGACGATTGATTGGAACATATGGGCTCAGAGGTAGAGGGATGTTACGCAGTAGGACCAGGAACGACAGGATTTTTGCTATGGTAAGTTGCTGTGGTAATACATCTAAATGCGTTCATGAAATGTGTTGGTTCAGTTGGATTTGCCTAACCTAAAATTGTGTTAGACTTTTGAATCAATCAGCTGTTTTATTTATAATTTCTAACAACAGATGTTTGAAGCTTTTGCCGTTCATTTTTGTTTGTGTTTGGTTTTGCTTTGTTTACCTAACACAAAAAACTGTTGTCTGTGAAGAATAGTAAACTGATTCTAAAATTGCTAAGTTGGTTGCTATGGTAATGAATGTAAATACATCCAATAAACATGTGTTGCAAAGCTTTTGATCCGAACCAGCGATTTTATCTGTTATAGGGCTGGGAGAGAACCACCGAATTTTCACGAATTTTACGGTTTAAAAGTAAAATTTTACAAAATCCTGTCTTACTGTGGGTCTCTGAGACCATAACAAAATACCGTAAACTTGCGTATTTTTATCTTAAGTAGTTTTGGCTCTACGTTGATTCTGTGTCTGTCAGTCAGGACAAATATAATATGGATGATAAAACCCACAGTTATAATTGTGCGGAGCTCGCACGTGTTTTGGCATAGAGTCTCCCTTAGTTAACATTATTTATGGGTAAGGTTTATACACTGTTCTTAGTTAACATACATTTTGTATATATAATTCCGTGGTCAAGATCGTACAGGGAGTGTGAATTGGTGAAATCGGAAATGCATCCAACGCTTTGAATAAAGACGTCTTGACAAAAGACAAATCAGTGTGCGAGGACTCTGCTTATCTCCATATAAAAGACAAAAGATGTCTTCGTCAGACCAAATGTCTAGTCGTAAAAACAAAATCTTCGATGTAGTTTGCGGCCAGCCCAAGTCCAAAAAAACTGTAAAAAAACATTGGTGTGCTTTAAACTCTTAATGCAGTAGAAACTTAGCCGCTAGTAGAAACACCATTTTATTTTAGTAGAAATAATTAAAACTGTCCTTTACATCCGTCAATTACTACTGACAAATGACCATGATCTACTTATCATACCAAGAATAAGATACTTTCACAGAAAAAAAAAACAACGGAAGTAAACGCAGCAGATTTATTTCAAATTGCAATCAAGCAATGATCCAGATCACAGCCTACTTGATAAACCCGCTGGAAACTGATCCGTGAAGAAGAAGAAAAAGTGAAATCTCGGCCTTCATTTTGTCCCGAGGTCACGGGGTATAACATGTAGTTCTATTTGTGGAAGTTCGTGAACTCCAACCGACTTGTGAACTATTTATCTCCGATGGCGCGGGTCCAAATGAATTTGAGAAATTTGGCAACTCTAGCCAGTGTTTTAGGCTGTAATAATCGGACGCGCGTAAAGTATAGTCCGAACGGAATTAGATCAACGGGTTCGAAAGGTCAAGTGTACGTCACGGCTTTTTGTTACTTTAACCTGATTGGAAATCGTTCATTATATAGGTCTACACATCTTTGTGGTTTAAGAGGTATTTCTCATTATTCTATTTTAGGCAAACAAACTCTAACTGAAATAATTTGCCTCCGCGAGAGTCAAAAATAGAGCCGTTCACTGTCCTATAAAATCGATGTCCATAACAACAATACAGGGTGATTACAAAATATGGCAACTCCTCAATAACGTTTTAAATGTTTTCAACTTAAACTCACAACTTTCAGGATAAGCTATCCAAAAAAAGTAATCGGTTCAAACCCCTTTTCCAATTATCGGACTTTATAACTCAACTGTTTTAAATGCCAACACCCTTTGTGTGATACAATTTTCCATTTCATTGCGTAATAGCCTCAAGATCACTGATTTTAATATAATAGGTTAATAAATACATTTAACCCTCTATAGCGCCTTGTAACTTTCAGGTAACATACCACCAACTGCCGTCTTTTTTATTATAATTCCTTTTTTGACCGTTATAGCACCGTGTGACTCTCATGTTACAAATGGAGAACGCCGAGACTCATTATCTAACAGTTCAGACCCTCTATAATAGCTAGATTGTCAATGGTTTGTACTATGTCAGCTGGCGTTTAGTTCTTTGTTGATGTGAATTTATATGATTTGTATCATATGTGTTTCTGTTGTTATTTTCGTACAACAAAATTATATTATTTGCTTGTAACATTTCTCTACACAAATAATCACTTACTAATGCAGAATAATTTGTTCTTTGCTTATATTTTGTAAATATAGGTTTGTGACTTCAAAGTCACATGGTACCATAGTGAACCATACCTGAACCCGATGTTCGCTTTGATAGTGTGGCTCACTGGCCAATATGCCTACAAAAAATAGGACGGTATAAAACTACCAAATTTCGATGGAGCACCAAAAGTATTTTTTGATAAAGTAAAGTTCATCTGTGCTTTACTCCAACAAGAAATTGCTTTCTAAAATTTCATTCTAAATGATAATGTATTCAATTTTTTGCAATTAAAAAATTTAAAAAAATTAGCCTACCCAAAACGTTTAATAAAAAATAACTTAGAACAGTTTAAAGTATGTTAGAATATGTTAATGTGTTTACTAAAAATTATTTTTAGAAAAAATATTAGTCAAAATAGCAATATTTGATTACAGTACTTGTTACTATCCTGTCCCAAAGCATTTAGTGCCTCTGCTGCAACGTGTTACTTTGAAGTAACAAAGTTATTTTTTACTAATAAATGGTACCAAAAGTTAATTTGGGACTATAAATAATTTTTCTATCTCTTGCAACTGGGGTATGTTCCAGTTGCAATACAAATTTTTATTATAATTTTCAAAAATAAAAATTAATTGGTGCAATAGAGGGTTAAATTACTTCTTCAATTGATCCACTAATTCATAATTTATAATACCGCGGTTACAAATGTTAAGGCTCTGCTCTTGCAAAAGAGATAGCAACCGGCGACTTCAGCTCTTCAACCAATAGCGGTATCCAAACAGTGGACATTCCCATTCTTGCAGATGAGCACTTTGACCTTGCCTAATTTAAAAACATTTTATAAAACTATCTTTTGTAATTGCGGGGTGAGAAAAACTATTATTAAATTGATGATCCAGTTTCCTATTTACTTTTAATTAACTAACTGACCCGTGCGAATGTTTCGCCAGTTGTGAGGAGGCCGACACTTAGTTGCTTTAATTCAGTAATTATGTTTATTTATTTACGTTGGTATATAAATAATAGTTTATAAAAATGTATAACGCTTTACGTAGATTTAATTTGATTGATTTGCGTGATATAACACAGATTACCCTTGCATATTTATAGAATGTAAAGAATCTAACTAACAGCTATCATGCTAGTTAAACAAATTGTTAATAGATAGCGCCTTTCATTAGGAATCATATATGAACTTTCATATTAAAGTTTTTTAATACATTTTTCTAAAGAAAATATGAATTTTAAGTTATTTGTATATTTTTTGTCAATAGCGGGAAACATAAGCTTTAAAGTGATGTTTGAATCATTAATTTTGAAGAAGAATTAAGGGAAATATCGCTTAGCGACAAACAAAACCTTTGAGAAATAATATAATATAGGCCTAAAGATTTTTATTGTGTAAGGAAAACAATTCAAACTTGGTACTCAAAAAATGTCAATTACATAATAAATGTACGGGATTTAAACATATATAAAAAGCATACATGATGCTTATTATTGTGATTGTGGTTAAAATGAGACCTTGTAAACAATTTGATTGCCATTAGGGAGGTCCCTAGACGCTGCTACGCTCTTCCCAGTGCCTGGACGGGGGGGGGGGGAGGTTGGTTTAGTGGGTATTGTCCCACAGTACCTTCTCAGGTGAAAGGTCTGCGTAAATGCATTCCAAGCTACCGAAAAACAAAATCCTTCTCCGTGAATGTAGTTGTAGAGGAAGCGGGCCGCGGGTGTTAGTGAGCTTTGCTAGCATGGGGTGGAGTATATTGTTGTTACTTAATATCAGTTAAACAAATAAAACCAAGCGTACATCGTAAGGTAAATCGCAGAAAGTATTTATGTTCAAACATACAGAATAATAGCAGACTGCACTAGCACCTTCAGCCACTTACCACGTGTTAGTCCATTACTCGCTCTTTGAACACAACGTAAACCTCTAAAACATCAACTATAATCAACAAATAAGACAACAAATCTGATCAATTTCTATCAGTATTGAGCCTTGATCAATATTTTAGGATTTGGGTTGCTGGACTGGACTATGAATGAGTTTTACTTTGACGTCAGCCAGATGTTGTGGTAATTTTGCTCAGCGGTCAGATAAGATAGGACACTATTATCTGGTTGAAAACCACAGAGGAAGTACAACTACCGGTGACTAATCTAAGCCACACATTTACATATTGATCTTAGTGAATTTTTAATGATTTATTTATTTGAACTGTGTTTGCAAACAACAACTTTATTAAGGTAGGTTGCTCAGTAGTAGTATAGTAAGTAGGACATGTACTGCAATCGTTATTTATGTGAGAATAATACATTTCCTTCAAGAGGACCATAACTAATTCAAGCCCTAGAAGTTCTTGTAAAAATCTGCTCAGAACTCAAACAAATCTAAACTCTTCTCAGAGCGGATAAAACATCTGGAAACGACTGGATTTCTGGGCTTCTTTATTGTATAAGTTTTAAGATTTTATACATAATTTTAAGACTATTTATTCATTGGAAAACCCAACGCTTTTTGTGTAAATTGGACTTCAAATTTAGATGTTTATTATTATTTTTTAAGGCTCTTGCTACTTAGTGGGAGGAGATACACAATGATGCACATTATAAAATGCTTGGAATATGTTTTTAAGTTACACACTTACACATTAAAAAGTGCACATTTAATAAAAACTACCGGTTTCATATAAGCGGAAACAAAAACTCATACCTTCAAAAAAAAATATATATATTTTTTTTTTTTATAACAGACTTACTTTTACGGTATGATTGAGATAACATGTCATTTCAAGTACTTTTAAATGGGAGTTATTGATATGCCTTCAAACACCATGTAGCTGCAGTCTTTCAAAAATATCAATCCAAATTTACATTAAAAACTGTTAAGTTTACATAAATACCTTACTTCCTTGTAGTGCTCACAGTCCTGTTTTGATCACTTTCTATACGGTGACGTACGTTTCGCCTATTTTTTCAGGCATTTTCAAACCGTTTATAACAAATTTAAAAAATGATTTGCATTTGTTAAATGCGCGTCAAAAACTATAAATATACATACACACTCCACAAACATTAACACAAAAACACAAACACACGTAATTAGGCATGAATATGCCGATATAGTTTATATTAAATATTAAATGTAAATATATCCAGTCCAGTAAGGCAAAAAACAAAAATAAATCATCAACTGTTAAGTTTACTAAAAAATCGTTAAGATTAGATATGTAATACAAAATAAAAATTCCATTAGTAACTTTAAGTTGGCAGAAATACTGGAAAATGTCCGATGTTATCACAGTTTTAAAACCAGCAAGTTATACAAAATATTTTCTTTTTTTTAACGAGATTACAGTCATTTTTCTATCTTTGTTAGAGGCCGAGAAATCCTGCTTTCAGATTTTCTATCCACAGTGAATGTGATACAGCGAAAGAGAAATTTCCTGCATCAACCCGATTTGAATGTGCAGAAACATTTTGCTTTTTAGATTTCCCCATTTCCGCCTGATTGTAAAGTTCATCCCCAATTTTCAAATTTAATGCTGTAGGCCTATCACAAGTTAGTCTGTTATTAGAAAATTCAGGATGAACAAATACTTCTTTACAAAAACATTTTGAAAAACATTCGATGAAGCTTTCTATTCTGTCCTAGAAATCCTAGTACGCTAATTAGTTTTATTTTAATGAATATGGATACTATAGATGGACGTCTTAATATAGTTAGAATTAGTTTAAGTATTGACAGAACACTGTTCTGAAGAATACATCTAACAGAATGTTTAGTGTCAATAAAGTATGTCTTCCAATTTTTCTTAATTAGTAAATAATTATATTATCTCAACTAGCTGTTTTCCTCGGTATTTCTGTAATAATAAGGATCCCAATATATAATTCTCAGTATTAATATATTAAATGGTATAAAATATTTCTCAATTTCGGAACTGTAACCAAAAGCCAGACCATTCAGAAAAACAATACTTATAAATAGTTTCTTCTAATTTTATTTTTACAATTAAATCGTTACAAAAATAACTAAATGATCAAAGTACAACCTGCATTACAAAATAAATAAAGTGATGAGGATAATATATCTAATTTGAACAAACAAACAGAAAACAGTTAACATCATATTTTGCTGCTTCAGATGCAGAAAATAAATGGCAAATCGCATGTCGCTATAGTTACATCAGGCAAAGAGGGGAAGTGTGTAGTAGTTGTACGAGCTTTGCCTTCACATCTATGTACTTATAAAACTCATATAACTGTCGACACTTAGCAAAAATCTTTCCACTAGAGTACAATTTAAAGTTGAGTGATATTAAAGGTGGCCGAAATAAAACATGGTGTCAAAGAGAAGTGTTCTTGGGCCGATATATTTTTAATTTACATAAACGATGTGTCATCAGCAATAACGGAGGGTAAATTCATTTGATTTGCTGATGATACGATACAACTTTAACTTTTAAAGCTAACTCTTTGCAAATCCCAGAGTAGAAGGCCTTCTTACAGGTCAATGACATGGATCAGTATCCGGCTGAAAGCAATTTGAGAACTAATCTTAATAAGACAAATTGCATGTATTTTATTTTAGAGAGCTACAATCAGGTACCATGTGCCTTCATAGGAAGAAATCGAAATTAAAGAACCAAATTGGGCAAATTTCTTGGGTCTCTTATGATCTGGGGAGGCCCTAGATATTTTTCAAGAGTAAGCAAACCCCGTTTAGCCCCCCCCACCCCTATAACTAAACTAACCAATCAGAGCATTTTTATCAAATTGTAATTTTGAAAGGTAGAAGGTAACTTATTACAACACACAAAACCTTAAAAACAAGAATTATAATTGCAAAAATCGTGTCTTTAAAATCAAACTAAGAATATCCTGTAATTAAAAGTGTATTTTCCTGGCTTTTACTTTTGAAAACTCCCTAAGTAGCAAGTCGGTGTCCATTTCTCAATTGTCAATGTTGCCAGCCCACTCAAGTGTTCCCGACTCAAAGTTGAACGTGAATATGTTTTTATGATTTTTTTCATGGAGAAGCTTCTTTCCACGCTGGCAACTACGACTGGGAGAGTCAAAAATGTTGGGGAAAGTCTCCATGTAACCACGCTTGGCTATGAAGGGACAATGCTCCAGCAGGGAGACTTCTTGGAGGCAGCATAGTCGAAAAAAGTTTAAGTTCTTAGAAAAGGTCTTCACCATTGACTCTCCAGTAAATAGTACAATTGCTCTGTCAAGCACAGCGAAAAATAAGTTCACTTTAAATGAATCTTGACCAGAGAGCACAGCTTCGTCTAGAGCCTCATATTTCTCTTATATATTATATTTAAATTTATATATAATTTCGGTTGGTTGATTTTAATTGGCAAAACTGCAACCGACGAAACTAAAACTAACTCTTTTACGCCAAATAGTTTGTGTTCTAGGTTTTGTTTTCTCTTGTCATAAACTATATTCACAAAGTTAACAGCGGACGCCCATGTTGCGGAGGGCGCTTTCTGCGCTCCCCTCCCCCGTGGCGCGGCGCCACCCGCAGACGCGTAGTTCGCTTATACCTCGGGCCGCCCCTGCTTATCTGTTGTCTGGATCGTTTTATTCTGTTTAATAGTTTATGCCTCAGGATTTTTTTGAGAAATCTACGACGAAGATTTTTTGAGGCAGTCATAATTACAATACTGTATTAGTCGTGTTACGAAAAGTTGTAATTAAAGCTATTTATTTATTAAGGTAAATCAAATTGTATGTATTTAGACTGCTTCCGTTTTTGCTGTGACCTTGCTATTTTAAATTTTAAGTACCTATGTTTAAATGTTAAATGTTATTTACAAATTTAAAAATATCTGTATTTATTAAAAGTTATTTATTTAATATTTTGTGTCAAAATAAATGTACTTCTGTGTAATTTCTTTATTTTGTTATGAAGATTTTGTGACGTATCAATTGTATTGTATACAGGATAAATAAATGAAATGAAATGAATTATGTCAGGGTCGTAAGAAAAATAGCACGCTGCACTCTTGATGAGTCCACGGTAAGATAACAACGGATACTGTAAGAAAACCCAAACTATGGAATTTACCAACAGTTCTTCAAGGCAGATTTTCACTTTTTCAATATTAACTCAGTCCTATTTTGAAAATAAACTTTATAGAATTTATTTGTATGACACTCAAACTATAATGCCTATCCTAACATAACCCTAGTCGGTTCTAAACCAACATAGAGTAGCAATACCCTCAATTTGCTTTAAATAAAATATTGTCAGCCTATCCCAACTAAACCAATCTTGCCTAAGGTAACTTCACCACTATCCTTCCTTTTTTCCATCATATTCATAGTTCCTTTTATTTATAAAACATACTGTTATGCAACTTACTGCTGATAATTATTTTAGAACTAGTAGGCCCCCGTGAAAAGTCACAGGCTGATTAATTAAATACACTTCAGAAATACATCATTTAAAAACAACATTAAGTAATACTTACCTAGGTCTATCTACTATGCCGAGGGGAATTTTTAACTCGGTAAATGTGTACAATAATAAGAATTATAAAACTGTAGGCCTATTTGTTAAACATTTTTATTTACTTATGTTATTATATATTTAAAGAAAGATAAAAATACTATCTTTTAATTGCTTTTTATCAGCAATAGGTTAAAAAAAATTTTTATAAAATTATGTTAAAAATAGGTTAAACGAATTAAATTTGTATAAAAAAAATATATTGATGATGAAAGGTTGGTAGCCTACTTATATACAGTTTATAACCTCAAAGTAAATATTATACCGTATATTATAGCATACATTAGTTCTATAACTCATATTAAAAAAAAATCAACTTCACAAGAAATTATAACGATTGAAGATGTAAACATAACCCCAAACTATAATTAATTTACACTGGGTTTAAGTATTACAGATGATGGGTGAATATTATAAGTTACTCACGTACGTACGGACGTACACTCGCTTTTATAGGAGTTGATGTTGATTAAATTAGACACGTCTAATTTCATATTTGTATTAATTTAATATTATTTAGCACCTACTAGGGCGGACACAAATTTGTATGGCCTTTTTGGAAATTTGAGTTCATCAAATAAACACTTTTAAAACGCTCAAAGTCTTTACTAAATTTGTACAACAGTATTAGTATTTGTTTAGCAATTGACAAAAATAAATTAACTCGTCTTACCTCATAAAATTCAGGGTTTGTACATTACTTTAACTTACGCTCATTTCTAAAAAATATATGCAAATTATTTCTGGAGAAGTTTATTCTATAAATATTCCGTTTCTCTAATCTTGGTTATGGGCTTGCCAATCTCAGGCGTACGACTAGTTGCCCTTAACCGAAACAGCAGACGGAACGTACCCAAGAGTACGATGTCTGTATTGTAACTGACCCTCATCAATCTGCCGGTGATGAATCACTTTGCCCACCTAGCTTGTCACATGTCCTTACCTACAAGAAACTTCTCAGGCGTGAAATAGAATCCTATCCTAGCTTAATCCTTCCTATACATCACCTCTGGAAAAGCTCCCACCCAGGTTCGCGCATGCTTCAACGACAAGAGGTTACTTTTCCGGTGAGGGTGTGGTTGTAAGGGGGGGGGGGGTACATTTCCCTAGGCGTGGTGTAGGTCGCGATGTCTAGATCGCTATAAAAAAGGTGCACTACTCTCCACTAAATCAATACACTTAGGAAAAAGTTCGGAAAGAGGATTCGGTCACACAAAGCATTTCTGTTTCTGTGTGTCAATCTTATAAAAAAAAACCGATATAAAAAGGTTTTATGAAAATGAAGGTGAGAGAATGACTTGGTTACAACCTGTCGAGAAAATAGAGGTCTGCCATCAGCCATTCTCAACGTATTACCAAAACTGTATTCATAACGGTAAAACGCTACCACAACACGGCATATACTGAAATAAACAAATAACCATGGAAATATATTATACTTAGGTAGTGGGGATCATTGAAAGAAGATTATGCTCCCAAACACAGTATTACCTAACAGTCCTCTCATAAAAAGAAATATTTTCTTCGTCACTTTCAATACCCAAAATTTAATTAGATGTTTTCGTTTGAAGTATATAAGTATTTAGCAACAATAGGCATATTTTCGGAAATGGAAAATTATGATTAACGCAATCGGTACTTTCTTCGAAATCTATCTGATATTTAGCCTACATTGGTGGCCATAAAATCCAGATTATTAGAATCAATATGTGCGATAAACTGTATTATAATTAAGTCAGACTTCGTTTATGTAAATCTAAATACATATTGTATGCGGTCATTTTAACCAAAATAAACCGGAACAGTGTGAATTACTCAGTATTTATGTTTTAATTAGCTATACGTCTCCTGAAAAGTATTTAAGTGCTTCTAACTCGGTTTTTTCTCTGAAATTATAAATGGAGTATTTTCAAAAATAGGTTTAAAATGGGTTTATGAGAGGAAACATGGTATAGAACCCTAGAAGAAAACATAATTTAGTAATAACTTCAAATGTATAGTCTACCATTATATTTAACTTCGCAGTTTAACCATCCTCAGGCCTCAGACTGTTTCGACCACGGCTGAGTCCGACAGACCTGTAGGAATTTCTCGGAACTCTTCAGTAAGCAGGCTGGAAATCTGACTGTGATTCCAAGCCAAACCTTCACGACCTGTTGATTTCATACCTCAAAGATATGTTTCTGCTAAAGTTCAAAATTAATAACAGTAAAACGTAGATTTACGACTGCAGATTATTAAATCAAGAATACAGAAAATACGTAGCTAGGAGTAATTTTTATAAAAAAATTTGTATTTGCTAAGGTAATAATTTAGCATTAGAATAACTAATAAAAGGATAGGCAGCAATTTTGTAAGTAATCACTGAACTTTTCTTACAAGAAAATTATATTTATTTATATGTGCAACAAAAAATTACTTCAGGCCTGTAATAGTAAAAATAAAATACTTTTTTGAATAATAAAATTAAGAGAATGCGAGAGTTCTGAGACTTTGCCGTTAAAATGTTTTTGTCAAATATAATATTGTGACATAGTAAATGACCAAAATATAAGTATTTTTGCGACATTTGGTATTAGTTGTAATGTCGTCTTTTATTTTGATGAATTTTAAATCGTGTATTTTCCACTTTTTTTATGTTTCGTTAAAGTATTATTTTAAGGTTATGGCAAATTTTTGTTTCAATGCATTTGTGAAATTGTCTCTCTATTAAATAAAAAAAAATCTTTTGCTCAAGAAACACTCTGGCCCTACTGCGCATGCGTTAGGATTCTGGTCATCGCTAACGATCCAAGTGCCTCTGTCCTAATCAAAAGTCTGGCTCTACTGTGCAAGGAAACACTGAACCAACCCCACCCCGATCCAAACGCCTCTGTCCCTAATCTAACGTCACTTCCGGGAAAATATCAGAGTATACAATAATCTGTTTGCACTTCCTTCTCCGCGAGTCTAGATGGTGAGCGAAGGGAGGATGTGGAGGCCTTTAGTGTATTATAATGAATTGCAATGTACTGTGAGCCTTACTTTAAAAATATAATTTTTTGAATAGTGTTAATCCTTATAAATAAAACTGAGAATCTGTGTGTGTGTGTGTGGGTCGCCGTACGGACAAATTATAGAGAGTTAAGCCATGAAATTTTCAGGAAATGTTCCTTAGGTAATGTAGTTTTGCACCTATGTCTTAGTTTTTTGTATTTCCTCTAGGGCTTTGACCCACGGGCACCCAAAAAATGCAATGTTAATCTTATGGAGTGAAAAAGACGTAAAAATCAAAACATTTGTCTGCTATTAAACTAACACAGCTGTGGTATATACTGTTTATTTTAATTCACTGCCATCTAAATTAGACATATGGGTTATTATAAATAAAACATAACATATGTTTTTAGAAGGTTACTTTGGGGGTTGGCGTGCGGAGCACGCAGGGGTCTCCCCTAGTTAAAAATATTAACAAACTAGTTGTTTAAATTCCTTTAAACAAACCCCGTGTCCTTATTTGTCCAGCAAAACAACAAAAATCGGTTTTTAGTGAGATTTTAACATTTTACACACAAAAAATGGATTCGCTTGATCAAATGAATATTAACTAAAAACCATAATTTTGTTGTTAGGGTATTTATTCATCATAAAACAAGACAAAGCGACAGTAATTAAAAAATAACTTAGGGCTACTAAAACAGCAATGAGGACAAAATTCCGTTCTTAAACTGGAATGAACATTTCATTCCGGTAAAAATTGTCTGAATCGACCAGCTGCTACTGTGAGCACTGTCTACGTACTGAGCGTACCGAAAAGCGTGAGAGCTCACAAAGACGTCTAGTTACGTAAAAACACGGTGCAACTAAATACTCGTAAATCCCCGGCAGTAATACGAGTTTGAGTTTTATTACGGGGATTTCGCCGATAGCGCATTTAACCTGAGCTGAGCATCAATTGTTCACGCATTACTATCTCAAGCAGAACAACTAACTTTTATGACCGTGTGCAAGCACGGTCGTGAGAACAGGGCATGGCAAATTCTACATTCAATTTACAGTGCAAAATATTACACGTTTTAGTTTTGTTTAGGTTTTAAAAATAAATAAGTCCTAGACGTTAACCGACTTACTGCTTTCATGTACGTATGTTTCTTTTTAATAAAATTGTACGGTTAATCATAACCTCAAAGCTTTGAGAGCAATTAAATATCTAAATCAAAATATTAAGTTGATAACATATTAGGAATTATAAAATTTTTAAATAACCAGCTTTACTCAGGCCTACCTCAACTGGTAGGGAATCTTGTACTCCTGTATTCAGTTGTAAAAGAATGTATAATGCATTAAATGCAATGTGACCATTTATAATACTTCAAATGGTGAACAGTTTTCAGTGTCGGTATAACAATCAACTGTTTATTAAAAACTTAAGTGTCGTATACCTGTACTTCCATAAAAATGAAATCAATAAAACCTAAAAATTTTAAGAACTCCATTAACAGAACAATGAATGAACGAATAATGGCATTATAACGAACTGTTTTATATTTAACACGGGTTTACCACACACAAAAAAACGCGTTATTTTTATCCCACTTGGTTATTGTTTATGGTAAGATGGTTAGTTCAGTAAATTGATGGGTTTTTACGAGACGGCTGACGGTACGGAACCCCTGTCGACATAGTCTATCTCCTATCTAGCCTTTATTCAATGCAACTTTTATAAATTAAACCTGCTTTTCTATGATAAACTACGATATTCACATTGTGTAAGACACATCGAAACAGAAATAAAACGGCGTTGACTTCAAAACGAATTGAAAAGTCAACAAATGTTGTAAACAAACTCTACCAAAGACGTCATAGAATGAGAAATTAATCGAAAAAATAGGTGTCACGAAGTATTCCATTTATAGCGCCAAAGAAATACACAAGTGGCGCCTTTGTTAACGTGAGGAGAATTGTTACCGATTGCGCAATCCACTTTATTATACTCAACTAGGCTTCTGTGACGACATTTTAACGCGACATTGAACTATATGCGTGCATTGTAAGCTAACCGTTTTCGCTTCGCTTCGCGGCCAGTCGTGGTTCTTTACAAATGACTTGCAATTCACGTTTATAAATAACGGTACCGCTATAAAAACAATGGTCAACACAATATGACCACTGTAGTGAAATATTATCATTAACTGAGTGCTCTTTGCAAGAAAGTCCATGGTAGCTAAATTACTAGTTAAACCCTTTATGTTTTAGAAATACCGTTGTCCTGACAGACTGACATGGAATCCAGGAAGACCAAAAACTACTTTAGATAAAAATACGAAAATTTAAATTTATATGGGTCATAGGCGCACACTAAAAAGGATTTTTAAACAAATTTTTATTTTAAAGCGTAAAAATACGGAGGTATACGCCGAGTCCTATAGCAGACAAATCAGCTTATTTAGATCAAAAGCTTAAAAACACATGTTTGTTGAATGCATTTACATTCATCACCTAGCAACCAACTCATGATAAAATTTAGAATCACAACAAAATAAACGGTACCAGAAACTGGCACATACTTTCTCACAAACATATTTTAAATTATTAAACAGATTCACTGTGACTTGTAGGGTGGGGTAGGAGAGGTGATTTTTTATTAAAGTTTTAGATAACCTAATAAATATTATTATTATTATCTAGAGAGAAAACTATTCGATCGATTTCGAACAAATTTGCACCAAACACGTCAATTATGTCTTTATAGAAGCACGAAAAAAAGTTTTGAATAATTTTGAAAAAACCCCTTTATGGCCGAAAAACCCCCAAAAAATCAGTTATTATTATTATTATTAGCTAAACGAGAATTTTTAGAAAGATGCGGTTTCTTGCATATGGTAGGGCACATTAAAGGCTACAAATAAGCCAAATTTGATCAAAATCGTTATAGCGGTTTTTTTATAAAAAAATAATAACTGATTTTTTGGGGGGTTTTGGCCAAAAAGGGGGTTGTTTTTCAAAATGTTTCAAAACCCTTTTTCGAGCATCTATACAGGCCTACTTGACATGTCTGGTGCAAGTTTGGTTGAAATCGATGGAATAGTTTTCTCTCTAGCTTTTTATACATACAGACATACAGACAATACATACAGACAGACATTTTGTAAAAACCACTTTTTTGGACTCAGGGGGTCCCAAAACGGATATTTCCACAAATTCTCAACATCGATTTTTTTTGCGACCACTATACTTTCTTTATACTATAGTATATTGAGAAAGTAACAACGAAAAAGGCTTGCTGTATTTAATTCAAACATCTGCTTCTACAAATTATAAATAAATCAGCTGATTTGGATCAAAAGCTTAACACAATTTTAGCACTTACATTTATTACCATATCAACCTACTTAGCAAATTTAGAATAGGTTTTTTTTATTTTAGGTTATGTTTATATTGCTCTATTATGTGGTTAGTTTGCCTTCCATTAAGTTCACTAGGCTACACGTATGAAGCTAATCAAGAGACGACGATTTTAAAAACTGGTACAATAAACTACAAAGCTGTAGGTTATAAGCAAATTGCCTTAGGAAAGATGAGCTATTCCAGTGACTCTTATGGTAAGACGCAAAGTCGGGAGTGGTCCACATAACACGTTTTGTGGTGTCATTAAACATTTTATATACCTACAAATTTGGTACTCACGTTGGTTTTTTTAAGTCACTCGGACGAGTTCTTAGCCAAAAACTCCAACAAACTGATGTACGTTACTTGTTGAGCAGTAAACATTTTTTAGTTTTTCGTACTAGACTGAAAACTTTATCTAAAGAAATTCTACACATTTTGTTTTTTTACACAAGTTTATAGACGGTCTGGTCAACTCAAATCGATCGATACTATCAAATCCAAGAGGGGATTTTACCGTACCTATAATCCGAGGCCGCAAGGTTGAGGTGGAAACTCGCAAAGCGTATTTTTTTTTACTAAGAGCGGAACGATGCAACGCGTGAGCCGAGGCTGGAGGTTGAGGTGTAAACAAATTGTACTAATACATTCCGTACACGTGGGCAGCTATTCAGCGCCTTCGTGAGTAGACCAATTTCCCGAATATTTGGTTAAAACCCTTAAACATGTTTACTTTAATTTGGAAATTCGCTTAACTCACGTCAGTGGTTCAGCTGCGAGATCGAATTAATCTGAATGTAGGTGGTTCTGGCAGCATATTTTATGCTACCATTATATTTTAATTTAAGGGTGTCTGACAGGGGGTTGCAACTGTACTAAGTGTCTGACAATAGACGACGTGATTTCTAATATTATTCCAAATAAAATATGTGAAAACTGAGCTTTATACTTTAACAAATTTGAGGTGCAATTTTATACACCTTTGCTACCTGTTACGTGTCAAAGCCACCGTGATCCAAACTTCATAGTCGGGGATCGTTTTTACCTGTATTAGGGACATACGTACATAAACTTTCAGGTTTTATGACATAAGGAACGCCTGATCGTCGCGGGCTCTTGGACTATTTAGAATAGATATTATACTACACTACACAGCGGTAGGTAGTGAAGCTGGATCTGCCAGTATGATAGTATGTTTTTTTTAAAGACATACTGTCCGTACTGACTAATATGAATACTCACCCGGATCTAATGTCCTTTCAAAAAACATCAATATAAAATAATATTAGTACATAAGTTGTCCCCGCTATCCCTCTTGCATTGCAACTTCTCCTGACGGAATTTCAATGCAACTTTCCACGTTCAATAAATGGTTTTTAACATTGCTCTTACGGGATAAAAATCCAAGATGGCCAGCACTACAGCAGACCCTTAATCCGCTTCCCCTGCAAACCAGGTAACCAATGTTTATGTCTGAGGACCCAGACCTGTGTCCGTGTACCAATATTGTGTGTTCATTAGGCAATGGATTCGTTAAGCCGCTTCCCCACCAACCAGATAACCAATATTTATGTCTGTCTGAGGACCCGGACCTGCTAGGGTGACCAAATCATTTCCGAAGAAAAACTGGACACAACTAGCGGGGCACCAAAGGACCCTCCCCCAATTTACGCAGGTGCTTAAAATATAAAATATTTTTATTTTTATAGAAATTTATGTTTTGTTAATAGGCCTACATTTTGTTAGCCTGATTGATAAAAACGAGAAACACAAAATTTACTATATAATTATATATCTGTTTAATTAATGATATTTAATTTCTATTATTTAAATAATGTTTTATAGTTTTTAAGATATTATGGCCATTGAATTTTTGATAACATTTAATGAACATAAGCTTTAAATTTGACTGAGTGTTTGTAGATGGGGTTGATTGTTCTTGAAGAAAGGGAAATTTTCCCTGTTTTCAGCTTTCTTGAACATGTCTTTGTTCTTTGATACGGGGGTTGTCGTGCAATGCACTGTGCGTCGGCCGCTTCTCATAGTGTTCAGTGTCAAGCTCACATGTGCGTTCTTAGCAGTGAACGTGTTAAATAGACATGCACCGGGTACTGATGTTTTTAGTCAGGTTAGTAGCGGTTTGCTCAAATGTCAGCATTCGCGCCGGTATCTGCATTCAAGCAAAGACAAGTAAAAGCTGCTTTAGTGTAACCCCCTCCCCCTCCCCCCTTGGTGGTAGAGGCAAGGCCCCACAAGAAGGCCGTTCCAAGAAGGTTTAATATTATTGACTTTACATCATGGACTATAATTGTTTGATTAGCGGGTATATGTAAACTGAAACCTTTGCCATACTCCTTCTGCTGGCATTTAAACATTCCAGTCTGACCAACATGACAACGTCCTCCGTAGGTCTATAAACACAGATTTCATAATATACTAATTATTCACTTATGATAATAAATCAGCTGTTTAAGAATAAAACACGCCGACAAAAGGTTACTTTAAATCGTGAGTTGTACTAGCTGAAATCCTGTGCTAAAGGTATGTTTCCGCTTCTTTCAAGGTTATTTAAATTATTGACAAAACCTTTTCCTAACCTAGAACCTAACACCCAAGAGACATGTATACACAATTTCGAGTTCGTAGGTTTTTTGGTTTGGAAGAAATAAAGATGAGTTCACTGCGGTTGCAAGATTTTAGTGGTAAGACAAAGAACTGGCAATCCTTTCTTATCTCTATATACTACCCAATGAGTACGAATTTACCACATGTCAGGTCTATATTCGTTGTGGTCACGTAGGTTTGATGATTATTTGGTTTATATGTACAGATAAGAGGAATATAAAAATAATAATGATTTACTTTCCTAGATTTTGGCAACATGTATTTATCTACCACCCAATGACTACGAATTTACCAAATGTCAGGTCTATATTCGTTGTGGTCACGTAGATTTGATGATTATTTGGTTTACATAAGAGGGATATAATAATAATAATAATAATTTACTTTTCTACATTTTGGCAACACTTATATTTTTCTTGATTAACGAGGAACAAGAGTTTTTATAAATAACGTAACTGGTAAATTACCATACTAGACAAAACTTTAAGCACAAGAGCAAACACCTAGAAAATAAACGGTACCAGAAACTGGCATATTATACGTTCTCACAAACATATTTAAATTATTTGAACAGATTCACAGTGACTTCATTATTGTAGGAGGGGTAGGAGAGGTGATTTTAAACTAGGAGATTAACTAACTAATAAATATTATTATTATTAGCTACAAATAAAACTATTCGATCGATTTAGAACAAATTTGCACCAAACACGTCAATTAGGCCTGTATAGAGGCACGAAAAAAAGGTTTTAAAAATTTTAGAAAAACTTTATGGCCAAAAAACCTCACAAATCAGTTGTTATTATTATTATTAGCTAAACGAGAATTTTTAGAAAGATGAGGTTTTTTGCATATAGTAGGGTACATTAAAGGCTACAAATAAGCCAAATTTGATCAAAATCGTTAAAGCAATTTTTTTATAAACAAAATTATAACTGATTTTTGTGGTGTTTTTGCCAAAAAGAGGGTTGTTTTTAAAAAAAATTCAAAAACGCTTTTCGTGCATCTATACAGGCCTACTTGACATGTCTGGTGCAAATTTGTTTGAAATCGATCGAATAGTTTTCGCTCTAGCTTTATATATATGCAGACATTTTGTAAAACCAACTTTTTTGGAATCAGGGGGTCCCAAAACGGTTATTTCCACAAAAATCTCCACATCGATTTGTTTTGCGATCACTATACTTTCTCTATACTATAAAATAGTGAGAAAGTAATATTAACTTCTTTAAACAATAAAATTATAATACTCAGCTGACTGTCCATTGCAAAGTATAAAATATATAATGAAATTAAGTACAGAGTTAGAGGCTTACAAATAAAATGATGTTCGCCTTTTCTGGCAGCAACTAATATTGCTATTTTTAAACAATAGCTTATCTTGAGTGAATAATAATTTCAAACATACCCATTATCCCAGGTATACACAGATTTGAAACATATTCACACATACATTTATAATTGCACTAGCTGGCCCGATCCGGCTTTGCACGGATAGACAAATCAAAGTTAAATGTATATTATCCAAAAAAATATTTCAATAAATATATTATGTACTATGTATTTCTTATGGGGATTTTTAGTAAATTTGACCCCCCCCCCCCAATCCTCCAATAAAATTTTGAAATAAAAAAAATCTTTTTTAGCGATCACCTAGAGGAAGCTACCTACCAAATTTCATTCCAATTCGGTGTTTTTTACTTTCTCCACCCTATACGTAGTATATGGAGAAAGTATTGTTTTCGTCCAAATTTTAAAATTTGAATTTTTAGTGGAATTATCTGTTTTGGTGCTCCCTGAACCCCTAAAAATTGTTTAGTGGAATTATCTGTGTTGGTGCTCCCTGAACCCAAAAATATTTTTGGTGGAATTATCTGTTTTGGTGCTCCCTGAACCCAAAAATGTTGTTTTATTGGTGATGTCTGTCCGTGTGTCTGTTAGGATGTGTACAGAGCTGGAGACCAAACCAACGGTCCGATTTTGATGAAATTTGGTATGTAGGTGTAGTACTGGAATATCTCTAGGCATTTTTTTCATTTTTCAAAATTTTTGATTTTTAACGGGATTTACCCCCCAAAAATGGCCAAAAAATGAGAAAAATAAAAATTTCTCAAAAACGGCTCTAACGATTTTGATAAAATTTGGCTTATTTGTAGCCCTTAATGTACCCTACCATATGGAAGAAACCGCATCTTTTTAAAAATTCTCGTTTAGGTAATAATAATAATAATAACTGATTTTTGGGGGTTTTTGACCAAAAAGAGGGTTGTTTTTAATATTTTCAAAACCTTTTTTCGTGCATCTGTAAAGGCCTAATTGACATGTTTGGTGCAAATTTGTTCGAAATCGATCAAATAGTTTTAATAATAATAATAATATTTATTAGTTAATATTTTGAATGAAACTAATATGAAACTTAATATGGTTGTGTATTACATACATCTAATATTTTCCATGGTATGTCCTACTTTTGCAATAATTCTAAATAACCACCTCCTATGCTACTCTTGGGAAAGTTTAAAGTTTCAACTGGGAGAAAGTATGTGGCAGTTATCTGGTACCGTTTATTGTAGTAACTCTGACCCCCAAATCTCCCCCCTAAAATTTCGATTTTTTAAAAAAACCTTTCTTAGCAAGCACCTACGGCCCTAGAGGAAGCTACATACCAAATTTCATTCCAATCCGTCGGTGGTTTTTGAGATTTTGTGATGAGTCAGTGAGTTGTATTTGGATTATCTATATATATAAAAATGAATTGCTGTTCGTTAGTCTGGCTAAAACTCGAGAACGGCTGGACCGATTTGGCTATTTTTGGTCTTAAAATGTTTGTAGTAGTTCATAGAAGGTTTATACGTAAAGAAAAGTTTGAAAAGTTTCCCGAAAAAGTTTCAAGTTTGGAAGAAACTGAACAGCATTTATTGTATGAACTCAAAACCATAGCTCAAAAAAACAGCTGTTCGTATAAAAAGCTTATGTTTGTTTACATGTATTACCATAGCAACATTACTTAGCAAATTTAAAATCACTTTAATACTGTTCAAAACCAACAGCTTTTTAAGGTTAGATTGAAAAACTATAAACAAACACAAATAAAAATGCTTACAGAATTATTATAATTCAACTCAAACATTGGTTATTAAATAGAGATATGCTGTTTAAAATTATTGTTTATATAAATTGTATTTTATCTATTATATAAATAAAATAGATAATTTGGCTAATTTTGGTCTTGAATTATTTGTGGAAGTCCAGAGAAGGTTTAAGAGGTGAATAAATATGAATTGCTGTTCGTTAGTCACGCTAAAACTCAACTAAACATAATTAATTTTAGGTTAGGCCTACAATGAACCAAAACACTTTTATATACAACCAATTTCTCTAATTTAGAATCGGGTTATTATTCTTCAAAATCCAACAGCTGTTTTAGGTTAGATTGACAAACAACACTAACAAAAATCAACGAAAAATGCTTACTGTATTATAATTCAATTCAAACATCGGTTGTTACATATCTATTTACTTACACATATGCTGTTTAAAATATTGTTTATATAAATTATATTTTATCTATGAATTGTTTAGTACTTTTCAAATCATATTTCCACTGTTAAAAATAATAATAATAAAAAATTTGTTACCAGGCATAACCATAAACATACACGAGTTTAAACATAATTATATCAAACACTAAACAAACAATATGAATGCAACTAAAAGCCATTAAAAGATCACATTCTTATCTTTATTTTGATATAAAATTGTATATTTAAATACTAAACAGTATCTTATACTAATTAGGCCTATAATTTAAAATTAGAAACTCTATTTGAACGACTTTGTTACATCCAGAATTTTAACACGGAAGTTACTGAATAATAAACAAACAATCTGTATGAAACTAAAAGCCACTAAAATATCACATTTTAATCTTTATTTTGATATATAATTGTATATTTAAATACTAAACAGTATTTTATACTAATTAGGCCTATAAATTTAAAATTAGAAACTCTATTTGAACCACTTTGTTACATCCTGAATTTTAACACGGATATTACAAAGTGATTCAAATATATTTTCTACAACCCACAGCTGATTCAAACCTCTTTTCCATTGTTTTACTTTTGTTTTCCCCGCGATCTTCAGTTGTTTATTGTCAGTCGAATTGTGATTATGTTTTTAGTTCATCGCAATCTATATATATAAAAATTAATTGCTGTTCGTTAGTTTCGCTAAAACTCGAGAACGGCTGGACCTATTTGGCTAATTTTGGTCTTGAATTATTTGTGGAAGTCCAAAGTTAGTGCTATAAATTGGTATTTATTTTGTATGGTTACAAAGAGTGTATCCTTATATCCTCGTGAGTGACGATTACCGCTACGTTTTTGGTTGATCTTTTGTAATAGTGACACTTTACTGCTAAGTGCACGAGAACTTTTCTCACTTTGATTAATTACAATTTACGATGCCGAGGAGAAGACGACCTGACTTAGGCCGTTGCAGTCAATCAAATGTGCAAAGATCTACCTCACGTGCTAACCGCACTGATGACCAGAGAGAGACAGATCAAGAAAATAGTCGTATTGCTATGTTAGAATTGCGTTCTTTAGTGAGTGTCAATGAAGTAGATAGGCTTAGAATGCAACGAGTTCGTGCACATCAAACACAACAACAGCGAGCACGACATAATGAAATTGAGCGATTCCGCAGACGCAGTGCTCCTGTGATTCTGGAACGAGCTGCATTCCACTATGATCCGGCAATAGATTATTGTGCCGACAAATCAGTAACAATTGGGGAAATGACAATAATTTGTAAATATTGTAAGGCATTAAAATACAGTGATGAATCTACTGGATTATGTTGTGCTGGAGGCAAAGTAAAATTGCCACAATTGGTCTCACCACCAGATCCTTTACGCTCTTTAGTTTCTGGGATTGGAAGTGATTCTAAGCACTTCTTGGCCAACATTCAGAAATATAACAACTGTTTCCAGATGACATCGTTTGGCGCTACACATATAATACTGGACAATTTCATGCCCACTTTCAAGGTAATTATACCATATATTTTTTTAGAATATTCAAGTTTGTATTAAAATATATATCAGAAATAATTATTGGACAAATCTTTAAAAATTACAGATACAAGGACAAATTTATCACTTACTGGGGTCACTGTTACCACTACCAGATACAGATCATCAATTTTTACAAATTTATTTTATGGGCAATTCAGATGCGGAAGTTGATAAGCGTTGTGCTCACAATCCAACAGTGAAGAGAACCATTGTCCAGGAATTACAAATGTTTCTTCATCAAA
>JAGFPH010000880.1:18093-59399 GCA_018207615.1 Philaenus spumarius
ATAAAAGTGTATTGTAGAGGCGGAGTTCTAATTTTGGCACAGCCGTAGTGGACTAAGAGATAACTGCCACATTCCTTGAAGCTCTCGTGACGTCACGCGGTATTTTGGAAGCTCAAGGTCTCTTCCGACCGTCCGTCGTCTTGTCCTACGACTCTGTGCTACTGGAATTCATTAGTTCATGAACTAAGGTCAGGAACAAATTGTAGCAGTGGCGGCCCTAGAAATTGCGGGCCCAAGGAGAAAACCCATTTTATTTTGCTGGATATAGGGCGTTAATACTTCTGTAGCAACAACTAAGGTCCTTTAACTAAGGCAAAAAATATTAACACAAAATATAAATTTCACAAAACACAAATATATTTGTATTTTTGTGTTTTGTGAAATTTATATTTTGTGTTAATATTTTTTACCTTAATTGTGGAATTTCACCAAGTACCCGACTGTGTTCACATTAAAAATTCATTTAACTAGTTATTAATAATTATTTTGTATGGAACATTTGGAAAACAAGCAACACTGTTCGTACAATTTTCAGACAAGGCCGAACCGAATTCAATTGTCTGCCAGAGCATATAAAAGGGTGCTCACAAATAAATGTATTTGTAAGTAAAGGTAAATTCTATTTAAAAGAAAAATAATTCGATGACGCAGCTGAACCACTGACGTGAGTAATTTTTCAAAATTAATTTTATATGTTTTAGGGATTCCATCAACTATTTGGGAAAATGGTCTACTCATAAGGGCGCTGAATAGCGGCATACGTGTACGAAATATATCAGTAGAATTTGTTTCCACTTCAACCTCCAGCTAAAACTTACGCGCTGCTTCGTTCTGCTCGCATCGGAAAAACTATCTCTGCGAGTTTACAACTCACCTTGCGGCCTGAGCGTATGGACTGTTTCACTTTGCGCACAGTGGACAAGCTCTCTTCGCAAGGTGAATAATACCGGGTGCTTTTAGTGTTTTATGTTTTCATCGATTTTGGGGGCACCAGACAGCTATAAGGTCGGGTAAAAAACAAAATGTGCAGAATAATTTCCTATATTTATTTTTTATAAAAACCCCAAAAAACGTTTCATTGAGGTGTGAACAAAAAATGTACTTTCTGTCAAAAAACGTGCTTCCGATTGTTGAATTATTTTACTAACGAACTCGTCTTAGCGACTTATAAAACCAATGTGTTACCAAATTTGGACCAAATCGGACGTAAAATACGGCCGTGAGTTTATATACAGAGTGTTCTTAAAGTCCCTTTAAACCCCCTCATTATTTTTGTTACTGAAAATAAGTTAACAAAACTTTGTATATATCTTAAGTTGCATAACAGGACAATTTTTTTGACATATCGGACCCTCTGCGATTTTGGGGGGCTTAGGGGGTTTAAAAATTTCAAATGCGCCATTCTGTTTCTCTTTTTATAATCTTTCACTTCTCACAGTCAGCTCTTCACTTCTGAACTCGAGACGGGCCTTCGTCGTAGCTCCGGGGTTCCCTCTGCCAGTGATGTTTAGGTACGGGTCATGGTGTTCAGCTGTCGGCTGGGTCTCGGGGAATGATTTTCTCACTGTTTCTTCTGATTCAGCCCGACTTCTTCAATCGTTCTTGGGATCGTGCCTTCGTCGGAGCTCCGGGACCCCCAGTATGCCAGTGATGTTTTAGGCATGGATCTTGGAATTTCGTTGATGGCTTGTCTCGAGTAGAGACTTCTTCACGCCACCGCCATACCACTATCCATGTTTTTCCGTAATGTTTCAGATTGACTCTTACAGTCATTAGAGTATTCCCTAGATGCTGTTACACCTCCCCTGTGAGCAGTTTGGGGAGAGGGGGATGGTTTAGTGGGTAATGGGTCCGCGCGGGAGGGGATCGAGTCCCACAGTACCCTTCTCTTGGCCGAAAGGTCTGCGTAAGAGCATTCCACCTCTAAAAAAAACACACAAACTTTAAACACACTACTAAGGATTAGTTTAGGGATTATATTCAAATACCGTTGTCGTACTGCATAATGTTTCAAACATAAAACATTATTTAACAATTCAAGTACTGTCCCACTTTGTGATTTTTCTTTTCAAACAAATAACGGTGGCATAATGCCAAAGGTCCTGCATTTCTATGACAGTTTAATGGCTTACTTTGGACAAATATTTTAATGAATTCATTTTCAGTAATTTCATTCCAGATAACTAATTCATTAGAACAAAGTTTCCTACCGTTGTTTTCGTCAAATGGCCTATTTTTGTGTATATGTTACGCGTTTCGGGACTTTTATCCCATATTCAGACACAATAAATTACTCGACCGAGGTCGACAAACACTAAAATTAATTACACAAAACACAACACATCATATTTAAAGATAGTACGTTTTGGTGTAGGCCTACATCGTCTGGCTACCGGACGGCAACTGGTATCTCGTGCACTTGGAACTGTTATCTGTTACGTGTTATCTGTTCCTTCCGCGGGTTCTTGGTCTCTTATCACAGTTTATCGTATATTCTTGCATAGCAAATATTAAGTAAAAATGTAATATGAAGCTTTAATGTAAATGAATACAACTTATCCAGTCCTGGTTCAATCCATCGATGTATAAACACACTGGATCGCTGGCTGCGTGTATTGAATACGGTCCGGCCAGCCTGCCGCTTCCCCCACCACTGGTGGGACAGCAACAACATGTGAAGCATTCAAAGCTAATGCAAAGCCCACAAATGTTTTAATTTATTTTGCTCAACTTCAACAATGGCACTAAACATTATTTGTAAAATAATCATTTTAATTTCTAAACAATATTTAATTGTTATACAGTATGTAACACTTATTTTTATAGTAAACTAGTGGACCCAGCAATGCTTTGCTATTGCTTGATTTAATTTAAAAGTTAGTAAAGTTATTCCATTGCTTACATTGATTTAAATAATCGAATTGCAAAATGGTTTTTATACCGCAAGAATATACCGTACTACACAAATTTATATCTATAAGTTGTAAACCTTGATACATAATACAGTAAACCTTTTGTTTGTTTTTACCTAATCTAAAAAGACTGATAGTTGTGATGAATTGTAAAAAACCTGATTCTAAATTAGTCCAATTGGTTGGAAATAAACGTGTTTTGGTTCATTGTAGGCCTAACCTAAAATTATGTTAAGTTTTTGTTGCAAATCAGTTGTTTTATATATAATATGTAACAACCAATGTTTAAATTAAATTAAAATATAGTAAGCATTTTTAGTTGATTTTTGTTTTTATTGTTTTATCAACCTAAAAAGCTGTTGGTTTTGAAAAAATAATAAACTAATTACAAATTTGCTAGTAAAGTTGCTATGGTAATGAATGTAAACAAACATGTGTTACTAAGCATTTTATACGAACAGCTGATTTTGTGCGCTATGGTCTTGAGTTCATACAAAAGAGGCTGTTTAGTTTTTTCTAAATTTGAAACTTTTTCGGAAAACTTTTCAAATTTTTGTTTATATGAAAATCTAGTTCGGACTATTATGAACATTTTAAAATAAAAAAAATAGCCAAATTGATCCAGCCGTTCTCAAGTGATGCGCTTACAAAGGAACAGCAATTCATTTTCATATATAGATTAACAGTTTGTGTTTAAACTATTATTACTGTTGTTGGATAAGGATAAGGAAAAGTTTAGGGAAAAATAAACTGAACCAAAACCATAATGAAAAACATGATCTGCATTAGCATTTTTAAACTGCATTTTATTTACATAAAAGTATACCTACACATTACACTTTAACATTTTTAAATAAAACAAGTTTAGTAAGTTTTTGACGCACTCCAAGCTTTGTAAATGTAGCTCGCGATGTTTTGAAATGTTACAAAATTTCGTTAAAATGTATAATATTCTATTTACTACTAGGGACTCGGCCCCTGATCGCTTCGCTCGCCAAACCCTGCAAAGGTGATGCCAATGCAATCTCTAATTATGTTCATAATTTTAACATTTTTTCCATTTTTCATTTTTAACCCCTTAAATAAAATAAAAATGGCGTCCGGACAGGTTCTATCAGTGTAGGCTTTTTTCCAAAGCCAGTTTTTGGCTTAACTGTAAGTCGAATTTAAAAACTAATATTTTGCGGGTAGCAAATTAGATTTCCAACAAAATTGTATTCTTGATTTTTTTCCGTATCTCAAACGGTAAGCTCACAAAATGACCGTAAACTTCAAATTTGTAAAAAAATCGTCCAAGTTTTTGTATCTCAACCATTTATTCAACACGTTTATTCTAAACCAATTCAAAAGTGTTCCATAGTTTTTTTGTAGATAAAGGTTCAAATAATTCATGTATGCCAGTTTTTCCAGTAAAAAAATGATTGAAGTAAAATTAACAAAGTTATTAGCTCAAGAAACAAGCATGTTTAGTAACGAAAGGAAAAAGTTCAACTTTAGGGCTACATAAAAAGTAGTAAACATTTTTTGTAATTTTTTTCATAAATGTAAAAAAGTTTCGTAATTTAGTTCTAAAATAGAACTGTATATAAACATATTGATCAATTTCAAATTTCTTATTTTGAAAACACCAGTTTTTATGTTCCTACTTACAAGACTGCTAACAAAACTAGGCCTGCTTTGAATAGTAATTTAGGAATACTATATCCTCTGCCCAAAAATGACATATTATTATAAAAAAGTTTAGAGGATAAATCAAAGAATTGAACTGTATACAACAAAAACAACGTGTATCACTGTCCATCTATCACGCTGCCCACCGCGGGTCTAGCCCACCGGTGGAGGGGAAGCTCGACGCCGGCCGGCTCGTTTCTCGAACCTTTCAGACTACTCAGCGCGCAATCCATTGTGTTTATACATCGATGGTTCAATCTTGTACAGAGTATAATTTGGAGTGTTTAACGGCAAACCCAATACATTGCAGTATTTTTTCAACTGTGTTATACTAACGGGTCACCATGTCCACAAATTTGACTTGCATAGCAAACAGTTGCCAGTTGAACAGCTTTAAAATAAGTTAAGGCTCGGGAGACCCAGCCACCATCAGCGTAACAAGATTACTGGATGAACAGAAACTTATTCTGAATACTATGACATTTTAAAGGCCAGAAAAGTCCGAATGTGGATTTCATTTATTTATTTTTTTTGAACTAAATTTGTTCTTTAACTTAAATCAAAATAAAAGTTTTCAACTTTTTCTAATTCAATAATGCAAACATCAAAAATGTAAAAAGCGCCACCATCTTCGAAGTTTAATACATTTCAAATAAAAGTAATTTCAATAAATTTAGATAATTTATGAGGAAAAATCTGCTTTATAGTGGAACCATGTACCCGCCGAATTTGTGTTTCTACTCGTGCATTTAGCCTGCACTCTGTGGTTACTACATCCACTTGTTGCTCGATGATAAACAGTAGGAAAACAATATATTCGTTAATTTTAAATGTGTAAGAAAAAGCTTTGTTTAATAACACATACTACGCACACAATTTGTCACGCATGCGCACTTCAATACGTTTACAGTCAAGGTTACGTCTGTAACCCTCTAGTTTCCGCCTTTATGAAGCTGCCCTATATTTGCAAGCGGAAGGATGAAACGCATACAAATCAATGCTAGTAGTGTACAGCTCTGCCACTTGGAGAGCTGTGGTCAACTCAAACATATTTTTCACTCTTGCCAAGCCTTAAGGGTCTGCTCCAAGAAACGAGAAAGCAACCGGAAACTCAACCGCTTCTCACTGTATCCCTATCGAAACAATGCAATTTCTTGCAGCTGAACGCTTTGATATTGCCTCATTTCAAACCATTTTATAAGCCTATCTTTTGTAATTGAGTGTTGAAAAAAAAACTGAATATTCTTTACAAAATTTCGGATCCGGCTTGCAAATTATTTTTCATTATTAATTTTTTATTGTTTTACGAAAAAAATTCAAACTTTGTACTTACAAAATGTCAATTACATAACAAATCAAAAGCATTAAAAAAATGTAAATTGCAAAACGGATGTGTATTGTGACTAAAAATGAGACCTTGCAAACAATTTTATGATAAAAAATAAACGTAATAAATGATTTTAAATTTAACATTGCTCTTATGGGATACAAATCCAAGATGGCCGCCACTACAGCAGACCCTTAACTTTACAGATATTGGGACCTGCTTACAACCTATAAACTTGACTAAATACGGTTGATAATAGCTTTTGCCGAACCAAGCTTTACCTTGTGGTGGTTTTCAAATGATAAATTTGGATTTACAATTTCAATTGCTTTGTACTAGTGCTACTATCCATTTGCGCCCATATGACATTTTCTAGAGGGGGGGAGGCTAAACCGGGGTATGTGGCTTAACACGTTCACTGCTAAGGCCGCACATGTGAGCTTGACACTAAACACTATGAGAAGCGGCCAATGCACAGTGCATTTCACGCCATCCCCCCTATTGGGAGTATTTTCAATACACAATGCATTGCATGCTTCGCACGCCAACCCCCGTATTGGGAGTATTTTCAATACACAATGCATTGCGTGCTTCGCACGCCAATTTTAAACCTATACGCTATGGACGTACATGTGAGTCCGCTTTAAAATATTAGTGATTACGTAGACAGGTTCAAAAATAAAAATAAAGTAATTTCTACTCATTTAGATTATAAATATAACAAATTAAAGGTCAGCTGCTAGCATAGGAAATACGAAATTTGCGTAGCAGTGAACGTGTTAAGGAGTACCCTCCCCTCCTTCCGCAAAAGGAGTCCAGGGATATTTTTGACCTCCGCAAGAAAACTTTTAAAATTTGGGAAGCCAATTTGGCAGTTCAAGTGAAATATTAATCCACACATCATTGAGTCTGTACCTTTACAGCGTCAGTGAATACACAAAGACCTATAACACTCCTAGAGGTCGCACCAAGTCGTGACCCAGTAGCTCAAGCTTGAACTCTTGTAGAAAAATAAAATAAGTAGTATATGTAAAATCAAACGCCACATAACATTTAAAACATATTTTAGTGCTAATATCTTTAAAGAAAATTACCTGACTATAATTACTAATATACATATTTTCCTTTCCCTAGGAGCTAGGGGGGCCGTGGCCCCCAACTGCCCATAGGTATTAGCGCCCATGCTAATATCTACGAAGGGAATTTCAGTAGCTCAATTAATTAGCATATAGCGGCGACTATCAATAAACACGCCAGTTTATAAACTGTCATAGATTCGAATCCGTCAATTGATGATGACGTTCCCCGCGTATTACCCACTTCCCTTCCAAAGGCAAAAAAGTAAAGTAGACTATTGTACTTTTACACTGCAGATTTTTTGGGTTTTTTTTAAATGGGCCAAAATAAATTTTTCTGTGGCAGTTATAATATTGTTACACATATTACATTTAATCCAATAAGAAACGTAAGAGTTATCCTCCTACATAGAGATACTATTAATCAACAAAATTACTGCATCGCCATTCAACACCTTCGGAACATCAACACATCTCTTATGCAATGTGGAAGACCATGACCTTGAACATATTGCGCACACGTGTAGGCGCATGTCTGACGTCATCAACTCAGTATGACATCACTACGAATTCCGCGCATCTAGGGCCGTTTAATTTCTCTTTCCGTCCGCATTTGACCGAAGCAATAGGTAAAACATGTATTTATAACTTGCAAAAATATAAATTTAAAAGACATATAAAATAATTCGATGGCGCAGCTGAACCGCTGACGAGAGTTGATCGAATTGCCAAAATTAAGATTAAATGTTTATATAGCTCCCGCTATGTCCAAAATATATTAGTAAAATTTGTTTGATCCTCAGCCTCCAGCCCCACACGCGCTGCTTCGTTCCGCTCGCTTTGCTAGTTTGCAACTCGCCTTTGCGGCCTCGGATTATGGACTGCTTCACTTCGCTCGCAGCGGGCAAACTCGATTGTCATGGTACTTTTATAGTATTTTGCGATTTGATCGATTTTGAGAGAACCAGAAAGGCAAAATGTGAACAATAATCTCCTATATATGTATGAATATACAACACCCTCAAAAATGTCCATTCTAGAAAGATAAATCTACAAAATTGTGACTTCCTTTAAAAAAAAAACGTGTTTCTGGTCGTCCGAACGACTTAGAAAACCAATTTGTCTACCAAATTTGGACCAAAACGGACGTAAAATGCAGCCGGAGGCGAGCGAACACATATACAAATATATCTATATATATATATAAGCGAAATACCACTGACTCACTCATCACGATTTCTCAAAAACGACCGAACGGATTGAAATGAAATTTGGTATGTAGCTTCCTCTAGGGCCAAAGGTGCTCACAAAGAAATGGTTTGAACAAATTAGAAATTTTAGGAGGGGTTTGGGGGATCAAAGTTATTAAAAGACGATTTCTTCAAAACTACCGAACGGATTGGAATGAAATTTGGTATGTAGCTTCCTCTAGGACCATAGGTGCTTACTAAGAAAGGGTTTGAAAAATTTCGAAATTTTAGGGGGGGTTTCGACGGATCAAAATTATTAAATCACGATTTCTTCAAAACTTCTGAACGGATTGAAATGAAATTTGGTATGTAGCTTCCTCTAGGGCCATAAATGTTCACTAAAAAAGATATTTTAAAATTTGGAAATTTTAGGGGGATTTGGGGGGTAAAAATTTATAAATCACGATTTCTCCAAAATTACAGAACAGATTGGAATGAAATTTGGTATGTAGCTTCCTCTAGGGCCATAGGCGCTCGCTAAGGAAGGGTTTTAAAAAATTCGAAATTTTAGGGGGGTTTGGGGATCAAAGTTATTAAATCACGATTTCCTGAAAACTACCGAACGGATTGGAATGAAATTTGGTATGTAGCTTCCTCTAGGGTCATAGAAGCGCACTAAGAAAGGGTATGCAAAATTTCGAAATTTTAGGAGGGGTTTGGGGGGATCAAAGTCACTAAAATCATAATTTTAGATCTTTTATTATTATCACAATAGTGCTTTTATTATTTAAGATCTATATATATAAAAGCCAAATACCACTGACTGACTGAACACTTAAAAAGAATACAATTACGTTAATAAGACTGAAAATACCAACCACCACGTGCAACGCCGTACGGGTCAGCTAGAATATATATATATAGGCCTGTATAATTTTGAATTACTAACCAAAATATGTTCTGGGGACCATGATCGGTTCTTATTGACCACTCCCGATTTTAAGTCTCACCATAAGAGTCACTGCAACAGTTTATCTTTCCTATAAAAATTCGCTAAAAATCTAATGTGATCTAATATCGGTGATCTTTTTAGCCACCGATAGAGCCCTTCTACCAGTCCATCTATTTGGGTAAATAGCATTTATAAATAAGTAATATCGCACATTATATTATTATGATGGTAGGTATTTCACAAGTTATTAATGTAATTTAAGAAGAGTATTAAAATAGTGTATTACAAAACATATGAGGAAGTACTAAAGTACTACATTTCTTTCATTTTATAGTTAAATTAAACCTAAAATTTTAAAATAATGTTAAATGTTAATAGTAAATTAAGTAAGAAACCCAGTAAGTAGGGGTTTTCTGTGCGAGCATGATAGGATTTTCATGCAAGCATGGAAAATGTTTTCATTATACTACACCGAAAAGGTATTTCAAACATAACATATTTTTATTTCGGAAACTAGTTATTACAATTTGAAATCAATGCATAACCATATTTTATTTAAAACAATTATCTTACTATTTTACATTTACGTTATTGTGCAATTAGTGTTGTTTTGGATATTTAAACTTTTACTCGCAAGTAAATTTCAGTCAACGGAGATAGGCTCAATATATTGGTCGCTGAACTGCATTTTGAAAGATGCTAGAAACATAAAAGGTGCATAAACAACTACGTTTATTCTTAATTCATGCTTTGGAACAAACCTGTATTCAATAAATGTGTTATTTTTATAATCAGCTGTTGCATTTCCCTAAAAAAGATGAGATATTTCAATGACTTTTATGGTGAGACCTAAGAGCGGGAATGGGCAATGAGCACCGATCAAAGTCACTAGAACCCGTTTTGGGGAGTAATTAAAAATTGTATATAATATATAATCCTATGTGTTCAAACTCTAATGGCCGCATTTTACGTCCAACTTGGTCCAAATTTGGTACACACTTTGGTTTTCTACGTGGCTCAGACGAGTTCGTTAGCCAACCAATCCAACAATCTAAAGCACCTTTTTTTGACCAGAAATAAATACTTTTTATTTTTTCATACAAGTTTTACAATTTTTTAGGGTTGTATGTAAAAAAATAAATATAGTAGATTATTCTGCACATTCTGTTTGTTTTATTTACACGACCTTATAGCTCTTCTGGTTCACCCAAATAAAAACGTAAAATGCCATAAAAGTACTTGGTTCAAATCCACGAGAGGGATTCGAACGTATATCAGCTTCTGTTACAAGGCCGACGGCTGAGGTGCAAACTCGCCGGGGCTGGAGGGTGAAGTGCAAACAAACTGTACGTATATATTTCGTACACGCAGGCAGCTATTCAACGTCTTCCCAAATAGTTGGTTAAAACTCTAAAATCATGTAAACGTAATTTTGGAAAGTCGCTCAACTCACGTCAACGGTTCAGCTGCGAGGTCGAATTATTAGCGAATTTCCATTGGAAAAATGAGCTATTGCAGTGCTCCTTATGGTATGACCTAAGGTCGGGAGTAGTAAATGAGCACCGATCATGGTCCCTAGAACGCGTTTTGGGGGTATTGTTAAATATTATATGTGTGTTCGCACTCCAACCGCATTTTAAGTGCGATTTGGTACACACGTTGGTTGTCTACGTCGCTCGGACGAGTTCGTTAGCAAAAAATCCAATAACCGGAAGTTCGTTATTGACCGGAAATAATTTTTTAAAGATTTTTCGTACGAGAATGAAACTTTTTTACAGTTTTATCTAAAAAATAAACATAGGATATTAGGGCCTATTCTGTACATTTGGTTTTTCTACCCGACCTTATAGCTCACTTGGTTCCTCCACAATCGATCAAAACGTAAAATACCTTAAAAGTACCTGGTTCAAATCCCCGTGTGGGATTTACCGTGAGGGCGGGCATCTTATGATCTGAGGAACAACGGCCGAGTTTGTACTCTGCGAGCAAAGCGAAGCAGTCCATAACCCGAGCCGAGCGAGTTTGTTCCGCTGCGAGTGGAACGAAGGAGTGCGTAAGTCGAAACTGGAGGCTTAGGTGCAAACAAATTTTAGTAATAAATTTCATTCACAGAGGCAGCTGTTCAGCGCCTTCATGAGTAGATCAATTGCCCTAATAGTTGGTTGAAACCCTAAAACATGTAGGCCTAAACTTAATTTTGGAAATTCGCTCAACTCACGTCAGGGGTTCAGCTGCGTGGTGGAATTATTTATAACTTTAATTTACTTATATACATACACACAACCAAGATTTATTATAAGTGTCTTACAAAAGCAAAAATCCTACTTTTTTTTAATAAATACAAATATATACGTTATATTATGTTCATCGTAGATATACACCGTACAGAGGCACTCAGATTTATCAATTTCATGCATACTTGCAAGAATATAATACCAAAACGTATCAAATTTCAGACTTTCAAGAATTTGAAGACTTCTTAATAAAACCAGTAAAATACGTGAAACTATTATTTACAGTGGCGAATACATAATTTCAAAGTTTCACTTAATAATTTTTGGCCATAACCATTCCCAATATTCATTAATGAAAAATAAAAATCAGTAAATAATCATTGTCGTGAAGGTTAAACGGTGTTTGACGGACATTAAGAAAAACACAAATAAGAATAAACCAAAGTAGTACGATTACCTTGTCAGTTTGTGCTGATAAAAGGATCTTTTAATCTTTTGGGGCACTGGACGAGAAATCAAATATTCTCCTCACATACTTTCGGTCCGAATAGTGCGGTTTCATTGCAATAGTTTGCTCGCTATTCGTGCCGCAGGGAACGGTCTGTTACACTCTCTGAACGAAAGAAAATAAAATACCCGGACGAATCTCGTTTGTTAGAGTTTCCCGGAAGATTTTACAATACCGACAAAACAGGCAGGGGAAGCCGACCTCGCCGACACTTGCTCCAGTCTGTTGTACCCCAATTAAATATTCAGCCCTGACATTTTGATTTACAACTGTACATAAAGCACATCTGCAAAACTTATAAATCAACCCTCTCGGTCGGGATCCAGTTTCTTGTTAGGGAGTTCGAGATAGTTGGATTTCTTGTTTATCTGATATTAAATGTCATTTTCTCTCTTCTTCGTTCTTAATGAATCAGAAGTTAGATAAGATTGAAAATACAAAAAAAAATGTATTTTATTTGGAGTTATATTTTAATTATACTTTGTTCATAATTAATTAGGGCAAAGGAGGTCAACCGAGATGAAAAAAAACTCAACCAGTTTCAAAATGGCGGCTATACTAAATTAAATTTCAAAACTGCCGTAGCATTCAGCAAACAACTATTTATGAATAACTTTAATGCATGACAATAAATATGAAAATTATGGCTACGAAAAATAATATAATCTTATCTAATACAAATTTGTAAATTTATATAAAATAATTCGATTAGGCAGCTGAACCCCTGACGTGAGTTGAGCGAATTTCCAAAATTAAGTTATATGTTTTAATTAAACAAATAAAAGAGCACTGTGGCGACAAAATCACACTGATTTAAATAAAAACCCGAACCACAAAACAAGGAACAAAAACAATAACTAAACCACTACTCCCTAGTAGTGTTGAAACCCTCTGAGGATGATGACCATGTCATCGAAATGTACATAAGGGTAACGTAGTAAACATAACTTACATTTTAGTGGTTTAGTTATTGTTTTTGTTCCTTGTTTTGTAGTTCGGGTTTTTATTTAAATCAGTATATGTTTTAAGGTTTCAACCAACTACTGTATATGGGAAATTTGATGTAGGCTACTCACTAAGACGCTGAATAGCTCTGTCTGCTTGTGCGAAATATATTAGCAGTACCAGACGCGGGCTATAAGGTCGTGTAAAAAGACAAAATGTCCAGAATAATCTCTTATATTTATTTTTGTAGATAAAACCCCCACAAATTGAATTTTAGTATGAGAAATCTAAACAAAAAAATAGTTACTTCCTGTCAAAAAACGTGCTTCCGGTAGTTGCATTTTTCAGCTAACAAACTTTTCCGAGCGACTTGTGTACCAAATTTGGATCAAATCGGACTTAAATGCGGCACATAAATATATATATATATATGTGTACAAATACAGAATGTTCATAAAGTCCCGTTAACCCCCTTAATTATTTTTGTTATTGAAAATAATCTAACAAAACTTTGTATATATCTTGTGTTGCATAACAGGACATATTTTTTGAAAAATGATATTGTTATCATAGAATCAAAGCAGGTTATTAATTTGTTAATTTAGGAATAAGTAGGTTGTATGTTATTTTCCAGAACTTTATTTGCCCATTATTTTGAAACGAAGCAAGATATTAAGCTCTAATTTGCGCCATTGTGTTTCTCTTTCAATAAGCTTCTTTTCAATGGTGTATTACATGACCTACCTTTATGTTTGAAATTTTTAACCTCCCTTGCCCCTAAGCCTCTCAAAATCATAGTGGGTCAGATATGTCAAAAAATGTCCCATAAGGAAAGTTAGCTAGATATTATATTTCTAACCCACTCAGAACGTCCCGTAGATTCATCCGAGACGAAAAAGTATAACTCGACAAATATTTTAGTGAATTAACACCAAAAAGCTATACATATACCTGTATGTTGTAAAAATTTGATTAGTTGTTTTCAAATTACAAAAATAGATTACACAACTCCCACAGAACAGCTTAGGGATAGGAGCTTTGTTTTGATTGGACCCAATTAAGCTCTCTGATTGGAAAATCCAGCTTTCTAATTGGTCTAACCCAGCTCCCGCAATCACCAGCCCCCAACTCAAGTCAGCAACGCATCTCATATGTATTCCCCATAAGAGCCTAAAATAATAATACGTTAAGCAGTACTAGGTTTACGATTTTTCGAACACCTGTATGAACCTAACCTAAACTTCACATATACCAAGTTCACGTGATTTCGTTATACACTATAACACATTGTTGTAAACTTTATTACACATTATGTTATCATCCGTCGGAAGTCGGTGCATATTACGGCATCACAACCAAGATGGCGTCGTTATCTGTCGCAAATCCGTGCAAAAAAACGTCCATACGAGCCCATGTTACGCCTACTATCTCGCTAGGACTACTGCCTACACCTACCTATCATAATAGGGAAATATTACTATTAATTTTGAAGTTCCAACTAGTAAGCTTTAGCCTACACATACGTTAACACTTTGCTTCCCGACAGCTTACTGTTCTATTTATTAATTTGTTTAGGCTGTTAATTATTTCATTCAATTAAACGGTGGAAATATTATATCAGGAGGAAAGGTCCTTTCGTCAGCCAAGTCGTTTCGCACTAGCGGTTAGTTTACCTTAAAAATATTACACATTATACTATCATCCGTCGAAAGTCGGTGCATATTACGTCATCACAACCAAGATGGCGTCGTTAACTGTCGTAAATCCGTGCAAAAAACGTCCATAAGAGCCCATGTTACGCCTATTATCTCGCCAGGACTACTGCCTACACACCTATCTATCATAATAGGGGAGTATTACTATTAATTTTGAACTTCCAACTAGTAAGCCGTAGCCTACACATACGTTAACACTTTGTTCCCCGGCAGCTTAATGTTCTATTTATGAATTGGTTTAGGCTGTTAATTATTTCATATCATTCAATTAAACAACGATGGAAATATTATATCAGGAGAAAGGTCCTTTCGTCAGCAAAGTCGTTTGGCACTAGCGGTTAGTTTATCTTAAAAAATAACCTAAACAAGATAATTTTAAAGAGATTTCTAAAAACTGTTGAAAGGTAGAAATAAAGGGAAGAACGATCGTTAGAACACTCCCTTTACAAATGTTAAGAACACTTACTGCAAGTCAGATGATTCAGTATGAATGGAAGGGCAACTTATTGTTTTCCTAGAGACAGTCTTGGCGCCGAACTAATCTTTATGGAATGTCCATGTCAGGACAATAACTCAATTACGGATGACCGATCCCGGCCTGGTTCGAATAGTCCTGCAATCCACGTATAATGATTATATTGTAACTTACACATAGATACTGCGGACGACCTATTCGTAAAGCATTTAAAACTAGACTTAAACAAAGTCTTTTTATCAATACACTTTTATGCAGTTTAGGATTTCATTGTTAGTTTTACCAATATTTTTTTCATTTAATATTGTTGACAAAAAATATATCATTTTGCTCAAATTTAACAAATAAAGACAATGTAATACGAAAGAATCTAAATAAATAATTCGATCACGCAGCTAAACCGCTGACGTGAGTTGGATGAATTTCCAAAATTAAGTTTATATGTCATAAGGTTTCAAACAACTATTTGGAATAGCGGCCTGCGTGTACGAAATATAGGGTATTAGTAGAATTTGTTTGCACCTCAGCCTCCCCCCCAGGATCGCGCGTTGCTTCGTTCCGGTCGCAGCGCAAAAACGTGCTTTGCGATATTGCAACTCGACCTTGCGGCCTCGGATTATGGAATACTTCGCTTCGTTCGCAGCGGACAGACTCGATTCGCAAGTTTGCATCTCGGCCGTCGGACTCCGCGGTAATATCCTCCAGGTGGATTTGGCCGGGTACTTTTTAGTATATTACGTGTTGATCCATTTTGGGGTTAACCCAGACGGGCTATAAGGTCTCCTATATTTATTTGTTTAGATAAAAGTTTTATTCTGGTACGAAAAATCTAAAAAAACGTGCTTCCTGTTGTTGGATTTTATTGGCTAACGAACTCGTCCGAGTGACTTATAGAAACCCAACTTTGGACCAAATCGGACGCAAAATGTGTTGTGAATTTGGTTTTACCTTCAACTCATATTTCATCCAACCTTTAAGTTAATAATTATTAATCTAAAGCGGCCCATACACCCTCAGTTTAACTGTACGATAACTGCGTGACGTCATGTCTGTACAACAACACTGACCGCAGGTTTTTTCCGACCGGCCGGTTTTTTGGACTGAGCTCGGGGACGTCAGTTTGTTGTATTTGAAATGTCGGTCGCGATGGTCAGGAAAACGAAGGAGAACCTACTTATTAGCGTAAAATGAGCTATTATTTTTATTGAAACTTACCTATACAATCACAGCATGTTTTTAGTATCCAAACATATATGTTTATACAGGGTGCTTTAGGGAGAAACGGAAACACATTCCCCCTACTAGTGAAAATGAAGAAAAAGGTTCATATAAACATTGGTTAGGAAATGCTTCGTTTTCCAGTTATCCACCATTATTTTTACAAAATACTTAATATCTTTGGATGTAGGAAATATATTGAATGCAAATTTTGGATACACATTTGGTATGTGTAAAAAACCATACCATTTGGTATGTGGTATTATGTCAAAAAATCAAAACGTTTTTTCATATATTTTCAAAATGGTGGCCGTTTAAAATTTGAATGTAAACTATCTCGAAAACCGCTTACTTTACAAAAAAACTTCCTTTTTTAATGACAAATATAACTTTTTTTATTATTTCTGTAACTTAAAAGATAATCGAGTTATTGGCTAAAAACAAAAGAATAATTGCATCTTGGTAGTCCATAATATACAAAATTACTCCAGAAGCAAATTATGAGAAAAATCATGTAAATAATTTCCATAAAGCAAACTTAAAAAAGTTTTTATTACACCAAAACAAAACAGTATAGTAGTTTTCACTTCAATAAACATTTCAGCTTCCGTTTAGCATCTTGTGCTGAGTGACACGGTATTCATTTAACCCTTAAACTTGTTAGTTAAAGGGCTCTATGTTGGTGTAAGTGGGTAGGAAGGCGGAAGTAAAGCAAACAGTGGTTGGCTCGTATCTAAGTTGACAATATATTACTGGTTGCATGGTCTTCATCTTTGGATTTATTGAAAATTTTACTACAGTATTTAATGCAAAGTTAAACCTCCTCTAATGTATACTTTAGCATGTTCAGCATGTTTATTTGTAGGTTAAATATTTTCATAGTTAGATGGTGAAACAAAACTGTTACCGACGACGGAATAAGCTCCCCTTTCGACAATAAGCAATTCCTCGTCATGTTACTGCTATTCCACAGTGATTGAGCAGTGACTATCACAAAGCCCGAAATTGATACAGAGTATTTTAACACTAGCTAGCATTCTATATACTCTATGGGTGTTGTATATAAAGTACATTATAAAGAAATAATCACTCACCTAAGTATCAACTATCTTAATCATGCATGACCCCAGCTTACCTGAAACATGAGAAGACATCAAACATAACTCTAGAGTAAAAGAGACATTACGTAAGTAAGTTGATATAAACTATACAGCGGAACCTCGATAATCCAAACTAATTGGGACAAGAGATGGTTCGGATTAACAAACATCTTATACAGAGTGATTGAGGAAGAAGCGGAAACACTTTGAGGACGTGTTCTACTAGTGAAAGTAAAGAGAAAAAAACACATATAAACATAGGTTCGGAAATATATCGTTTCAAAGTTATCCACCATTTAGTTTTTTTTTTTTACAAAATACTAATATCTTTAGATGTAGTAAATATAGCAAATTTTGGATACATATTCGGTATGACATCATTTAACGGCGTACAAAAAAAAATTAAAACAAAATTATTTCTTGGTATTCTCTATAAAAATACAGAAACAACAATAATAGTACAGAAAGACATTATGTTTTGAGTTTTTAGCCGATAACTCGGTTATCTTTTGAGCTACGGGAAAAATAAAAATCAGTTTTGTTTGTCTCACAAACATAAACTTTTTTGTTTCCTAAAATGTTTTTGTAAAGTTGGCAGGCTTCGAGATATTTTACATTACAAATTTTAAACGGCCATTTTGAAAATATATAAAAATTGGTTTTTTGTACATGGGTAAAAGATGTAATATCAAATAAGTATCCAAATTTTGCGTTCAATATATTTCCTATAACCAAAGATATTAAGTATTTTGTAAAACAAAACTGGTGGATAACTTTAAAATGAAGCTTTTTCAAACCTATGTTTATATGAACTTTTTTCTTAATTTTCACTATACGCCCTGAAAGTTTCTCAGTTTATTCCTGAATCACCTTGTATAAATGGGACTAATGCTAAAATCGTTGTTTGTGTTTTAAAGGGTCTGCTGTAGTGGCGGCCATCTTGGATTTGTATCCCATAAGAGTAATGTTAAATTTCAAACCATTTACTTCGTTTATTTTTTATCATAAAATTGTTTGCAAAGTCTCATTTTAAGCACAGTCACAATACGCATCCGTTTTGCGTTTCACATTTCACATTTGCAAATTAGTTTCAGATATGCGGCCATTGTATTTTACAGATGCTGTCAACATTAAGACCACTCAGGTCTTGTCAGTTTACCAGGCATCCCTCGGCAACATCCAGCAACGACGTGACACTATCAGTAATACGGCCGGGCAATTCGTAAATATTTCATCAACATTAACGGCAACATTATAGTTACAAGTATGTCCCCGAGAAAACGCCCCTTAAATTATTGACGACTCTCCAAAACGTGTTCTGGGGACCATGATCGATGTTCATTGACCACTTCACCATAATAGTCATTGCAATAGCTCATCTTTCCTTCTAGTCTAGTCAAATGGTGTTTTTCCAGGAATAAAATATAGTTTTTTTCTCACTCGTTTTATATGTTTTTTGGGGTGCTGAATCCGAATTTCAACTTTGCTACTTCCACGGCTTCACAACAAAAATTGCAAATAAAACTTCAAAATTTTCTACTTTTATAAAGTTTTTTTGCCAAAAAGTCATAAAACTGTGCACTTTTCGAGGTAGACTATTCTATACAAAATTAAAGTATATACTAAATTTATTACAAGCGAAAAACTAACAAAAAACTGGGTTTTTTACAAAGTAGGAAATTTTGCCCTTTTGCTAGCGTCCAAACCGTTCAACCAAAAATACGCCTGAGGAGTGCTTTTTGTAGGAAATTTAATGTACTTTAATTTTGTACAGAATAGTCTAGCTCAAAAAGTGTAGTTTTATGACTATTTGGAAAAAAACTTGTAAAAAGTCGAAAATTTTGAGGTTTTTGCGATTTTCGCTGTGAAGCCATATCCGTGGGAAGTAGCAAAGTTGAAATCCGGATTCAGCACCCCAAAAACATACAGAACGAGTGAGAAAAAAACTTCTATATTTTTTTCTTGAAATAGGCAAACCCGGAGACGATTTGACTGGACTATACGGAAATTCGCTGATAAGGTTGTCGGTTTATGGTTGTGTACATCAACACAAACTGTCTAACTAGTCATAGATGCATTTATCTCCAATACAAAAGGCTAATTAGAACGCACGGCTTACATTCCAATAAGAATCGGTGTTAATGAGCGTTGTAAATGCACTAGCGTTATAGTTGGGTCACTGGGGTGATAGTCTAAACAGGAAACAGCCAATCAAAACCCTACTTCCTGGCAACTGACTGAATTAACTTGGGATCCTACACCATTGTTGCGAAACCAATTTAGGAGGCTGCGGGCTGTTAATTCCGGCACACTAATATTAATACCGGTACGTAAACGTTATCCACACTGCTCTGTCTTGTTTCGAAATTAATTTTACAAATAAATAAACGCTACCAGAAGCTGGCACATACTTTCTCACAGACATATTTAAATTATTACACAGATTCATAATTATTGTACTAATAAAGTACTATAAAGTAGGAGACGGGATACATTAAAGTAGGAGAGTAACTAATAAATATTATTATTATTAAAGCTAAAGAGAAAACTATTCGATCGATGTCGAACAAATTTGCACCAAACACGTCAATTAGGCCTGTATAAATGCACGAAAAAAGGTTTTGAATTTTTTTGAAAAACAACCAACTTAAAAAAAACCCAAAATCAATTATTATTATTATTAGCTAAATGAGAATTTTTAGAAAGATACGGGTTTTTGCATGTGGTAGGGTACATTACGGGCTACAAATAAGCCACATTTTATCAAAATTGTTAGAGCAGTATTTTTATAAAAAAATAATAACCGATTTTTTGGGGGTTTTTTTCTCCATTTTAATCCGGGTTTTGGTTGTCAACATTAAATCATAACAAAATTTAAGTTAACATTTATGTTAGCTTAAATTTTGTTATGATTTAATGTTGACAACTAAAACCCGGATTTTTAAAAGAGAAAAACAATATTTTTCTGTAAATTTTAAGCCAATAGAGAAATGAAAAAAATTCAAATATGAAAAATGTTGATAACTGTAAGGGCTTCAATTTGATATGTAAGATGACCCACATTGCAATTTGAAAATTTTGGAGATATTGACTTTTTAAACTTCTAAAAGTTGTAAATTTTGAAACCTGCTAAAAATGTGAGAAAACCTACCAAAATTAAGTATTGTTTGAAAGGTCATATCTTTGTCAATATACTTCAAAAATTGTAGCTGTTAAAAAAAATGTTATGTCAGATGTAAAAGATATGTACATCTCTTAAAACTTAAGTTTTTGTGATGTTTCGGACCAACCTGTATTGACGGTGCAAGATAAATGAAAAAATTTTTGTTTTAATGATCTGTGTACCGAGACCTTTAAAATGAGGTACAACACGACCTACCTTTACATTTGAAAATTTCCCAAAAACCAACCCCAACCCCAAAAAATAAAATTTTGGGGCATTTTAGAGGGCATTTTCCTGAATTCCTTGGAGTCAAAATAGGGGGTTATCAGTTTAAACTAAATGTCTAAGTATTCTCGTTTCAATGCTATACAAGCCGGCCACCCGCTCTGATACACCCTGTAGTATAGTGAGAAAGTAAAAAGAATTAAATAAACGTTTTAATAATATTAATAATTCGATCACGCATCTGAACGCTGACGTGATTAAGCGAATTTCCAAAATTAAATTTATATGTTTTAGGGTGTCAACCAACTGTTTGGGAAATAATTGGCCTACTCACGAAGGCGCTAAGTAGCTGACTGTGCGTACAAAATATGTTAGTAGAATTATCGACTCTCGCGCGCATTCGTTCCATTCGACCTTGCGGCCTCGGGTTATGGACTGCTTCGCTTCGCTCGCAGCGTATACATTCGGCCGTCCGCATCGGATCAGAAGATACCCCACGGTAAAACATTGATGGAGTTGACGCCTACTAACTTAGGTGTCTGGTTTGATTCACGGTTAAATTGGTCGGCACATGTTCACTATTTGAGTCATAAAATTAGAAAGTTAATATATGTTTTTAGAAATGTAAATGAAATATTATACTTTTGTTAAATAATACAGTTGTACTTTGCATATTCTTTGCTTTTGAGGGGGGTAATATTTTCTTATGAAGATGGCGCTGTATAAACCAAAAAGACATCCACACGATGAGCTGTACGACTATTTTAAAGTATTTAATATCAGACGTTTTATAAAAACTCAAATTTAATTTTTTCCATTTCGAATCATTCGCATATTATACGACACTCTCAATGAGTGGGTATAAGAACAAATAGGCTTTATTGATTTGTATCCAACACTAACTCACATTACGTATCACAGATCCTTTTCCGTAATATTTCAAGGACTAACCTGAGAATTTTAAAATTATGAAGTTAAGCCTATACAAAGCAAGTATCTTTACGATTGGGGGAAGTAGGGAAGGAATCTTGCGAGTGCGTCATTTTCTTCGGAGTATGCACAAAGTTATGTTTATATGCCGCTCTTTTTATTTTTTATCTCGCATTCTACTACTGATAAGCGTATTTTTTTGTAGGTACTCACGTGACGTTGTTGTTCTACAGCTGATCTTATTTATAATTTTTGTACATTTAAAAAAAATAGTGTTTTTGCTTTCTTTCTTTCTCTCTCTCTCTTTGTAATATTTTTTAAATATATGTTTAGATATCTATATATAATATAGTAAATAAGAAATTAATTATTGTTGGTTATAAAATTAATTGAATTTTTATTATATTCTATAAACACATATGAAATTGTTAAATACAGAATAATTTACTAACTCAATTGAATAATATTTATTTTCTTTGATTCACTTTAAACAATTAAGTATATCTTGGTCTAGCTCAGGTACCAAAATTAGCAAAAATATGTTACAGAAATATTAAAGTTTTATTTGAATTTATTGCAATTTGTTAAACATTATTAATGTTTATCTCGGGGTCAGGCACTCGGCTTGGATAAACAAACTGGTTGTTTTTTTATATACGCATTCATGAATTTAATATTGATTCTAATAGTTCGAAAATTGGTGTCTATTTAAAGATTTTTGAAATTTAAGCTTAATTTGAGTTTCTGATCATTTTAAATAGGTTCGCTTCGTTTAATAATGTTAGTAACAGATTATACCAATTTCTGTTGTCGAAAAACCATTGAATTTACCACTATACTGTTAATTCTAAAACAGTTTTTAAAAGAGCCTCACTTTTGCAAACGTTTGGATGTGTTCTTCCTCAGACGAATTCCGCGTCCTTCTTGTTCAAAACCTTGCCGCTTCCTCCTAGTACGGGTTTTACCTCCTCTATCATGGGAAACTCGTATTTTGATTGCTTACTAGCGTCCACGTGACGGTCTTAAAGTAATGGCTGTTCCAATTTGTGAACGAATTTAGCGCATTTATTCATTGAATGAATAAGTTAGTTCTCACTACTATTTGCAATATTTGTACATTTGCATATTTATTATAGATAATTATTTGTTAGAATGATTATTGTTGCATTACGTAATAGTTTTGTTATGTTGAAATATTATTTTTTTTAAATAAATTTACTATTATCACGGAACAATAAGGTAACTCTTTTTGGAATTGGACTTTCTGTCAGCTTTTAGGCAATTGTTATCTAAGCTAATTTACATTTACAATTAGTTTTTCTACCTATATAATAGACTAACATAATGAATCTTACGATTTAAAACTTCTTTATAATTTAATTTCAATAAACATGTTTTGTTATCGTTCTATCTATACGTTTACATTTAATTTTTGTTGTAACTTAAGTCATTGGGTTTTACTGACATCTGTTGGATTTGTCGACTGTACTTGTCAACATGGCATTTGCGATTTATCTAGCCTAATTCGATTGGTTGGTAATTTACAAAGTACGGTTCTGTTGACATTTGAATATGAAATAAAAATTACTTAACTAAATAAATGGATTTTGTATTTGCTTAATGTTTTAGTGATTATGATGAAGTTATATAATAATTTTGCTAATTGGCGTCATCGGGTTTTGTGTATTATATTCTAGGCTAAATTTGAATATTTAACATTGGTCTGACATAGTGGTTTAATTTAGTAATCTGATACATTTTGTATTGATTTTGATACGTTAACGGTTGCTTGTTTATATGGCTTGATTCATTTCAATAGTTTGAAAAGGTTATCTAGATTTTTACACTTAGGCTTTTCTAGGCTATATGAATAGCTGTCTCAAAGAGGTTAGGTTTTTGTTTACAATGTTTCAAATGAGCTAGGCCAATGTAGTTTAGGTCTAACATAGGGTATTTTACCCTATAGGTTATCGAAATATTTGTCTTAGATGCGATTGGAACGTTATACTCTCTCTCTCTCTCTCTCTCCCTCTTCCTTTTCCATAATAATTATTATTGCAAAGTTATGTTTTGCACGTCTTGTGTCCACGCACAAATCTCGTGCCTATGTGGGCACTAATCCAATAATATGTCTATTTTGGTTAATTACTATTATGTAATCTTTTATTGAATAAATAATAGAATAGAGATAAAATCAGTGTCCAAGAAAAGATTGTCATGTTCATTTCAACTTTAGGGGCATCTCTAACTAGCAATTTTAGTTTTATATTACGTTAAAATATTAATAAATAATATGAATTTGTTCTGGTATTCCAACCATTTAGTTTAGTGGTATTTTCGGCGTGTTTTTAAAGATTGTTCTGCCAATTGGATACCATCCCTTTATAAATGTTGCTGTTCTATAAGCACAATGAGTTTTAAAACCAGCAAAATCTAAAAGTCTACAAATGTAATATGTTTGGGATTTAAACTTAATAAATGGTACAAGGAACTGGCACATACTTTCTCACAAACATGTATTTAAATTATTAAACAGATTCACTGTGACTTCATAATTGTAGGAGATTGATATTAAAGTAGGAGATTAACTAATAAATATTATTGTTATTATCATCTAGAGAGAAAACTATTAGATGGATTACGAACAAATTTGCACCAAACACGTCAATTAGGCCTGTATAGATGCACGAAAAAAGGTTTTGAATTTTTTTGAAAACAACCCTCTTTTCGGTCAAAAAACCCCCAAAAATAAATTATTATTATTATTATTAGCTAAACGAGAATTTTTAGAAAGATGCAGTTTTTTTCATATGGTAGGGTAAATTAAGGGATACAAATAAGCCAAATTTTATTAAAAAAATGGGTTGTTTTTCAAAAAATTTCAAAACTTTTTTCCGTGCATCTTATACAGGCCTAATTGACATGTTGGGTGCAAATTTGTTCGAAATCGATAGAATAGTTTTCTCTCTAGTACATACAGACAGACATACATACAGACAGGCATTATGTAAAAACCACTTTTTTGAATTCAGGGGGAAACGGATATTTCCACAAAAAATAACAACATCGATTTTTTTTCGATCACTATACTTTTTCTATATTATAGTATAGCCAGAAAGTAAAAATGAAGAACCTGATAAGAAGAACAATCAATTATATATTTTTAAACTTATTCTTAAGAATACAATTTGTTTTATAAAGTGACGATTCCATAAGCCCAATCAATTTTTTGTTTTTTTTTTTGTTTGTTTTTAGTTCGGTCATTTTTAATTTATACTAAGCTTTAGCTGTGCTTTTTTGTTTTTAATCACTATATATATATAAATTAATGTTTGTTTCTTTGTCCTCTATAGACTCAAAAACTATTGAACCGGCTTCACTAAAAATTTCTAAGTTTATCCTTATTAGTGCCATGAGTGTTTAGACATTACAATTATTACTACAAAGGGGTTAAAATGGGGTTGCTATCCGTATACAATGAATAAAAATTGTACTAACTTCCTACAAGCTATAAAGCTAAAATTGTTGAATATTATTCTAAAGTGGTATACTTTGCAATTCGATTACTTGAGTCAAAGTAATGAAATGGGATAGCTACACATAAAATTTAATAATAATTAAAATGGGACAGCTACTCATACGCAATAAATTAAATTAAAATTAAACACTCATATGTTTAATTTGCTCTACCACCCGCCCTGATCATCATAAGAATCATATTTTAACCACAAGTCACTTTACAAATTAATTTGCAATACACTCACTAAATCGTGTTTGTTAATTTAATCTAAGTATATATTTATATACTAAAATGAAGCAATATTGAAGCATTGCGGGGTCCACTAGTTTTTAACCAAAATTAAGGGTTTTATATCATTTTATACGCCTCTTAATTTTACAGAATTTCAGACGTCATTACAGTTACACAGAATTTAAAAAAACTTTTGGCGAACATTCCATTTGTAAATTAATAAAAGACTTAGTTGAACTACACTTTGTAGACTACACTATAAAACATAACAACATTAAATCGTCCATCTGACACGTGTATTGATGGGATTGTAACCGGCTTAGTGGGGAGTGGACACACAGCTCAAACATTATCCGACCAATAATTCTTTCACAACACGCATACAACAATAAACTTGTAATCAGTTGTACTTGACTAGTGCCAAACCGTAGCTGAATATGCTTTAAATTTTTGTGTTTATTTGTATAAGAGAATTACACTTACTTTGAGAGATGTAGTAAACAAATTTTCTTTTACTTCTTTTGAAAAAATAGATTACTTAGATTGTGTTTCCATTAATTTGTAGCATTATTTATATTTTTTTTTATATTAATGGTATTTCAATTAACGTGCATTTGTTTTTAGCGAATCTCATAGGAAAACGAGCTATTGCATTGACTCTTATGCTGAGACCTAAGCTCAGGAGTGATCAATGAGCACCGGTCATGGATCCCAGAACACGTTTGAGGATATCATCAAAACTATCGCTAATAAACCTAGTTCCATGGTATATTTTCAAAACTTATCCTTTTTAACGTGGAAGTTAATACTGTAATTACAGGGAAATTAATTAGGGAAACATTTCTAGGCAACAAGGCCTTGTTTTGTAGGTCTCATTAGTAGCGACTATACTAATTACGCCTATACAAGGTGTCCCATAAGTAAAGTGCCAAACTTCAGGGAATGGTTCTATGGGTCAAAAAAATAAAACAAGTTCATATAAACACAAAAACGAAAACGCTTCGTTTTCTAGATATCCGCTATTTTGTTTTTTTTACAAAATAATTCTTATCTATAGAATGGGTTGACTGATTGAGTTCAAACTTGGCATGAAGTTTAACCAAACAATGATATATATCAAGAAAAATAAGCGATTAAATACAATCATGACTACTGAAAAACCCTACGTTTTAACAAACAATGTCAATACACCTTTTTTGTAACCCTTTTGATTCCCTATCCGATGATGTAACTTTCAAAACAATCGGATGAAGGATAATAGTTAAGTTATGTGTAATAATTGGTTTATTCAACCCGGCAATATTGTATGTCATTTGCTGTCATTATCTTTAACTTAGCTATTATCCTTCATCCGATTGTTTTGACAGTTCCACCATGCGAAAGGAAATCAAACGGGCTACAAAAAAGGTGTCGACATTTTTTGTTAAATTTAGGTTTGCAATTTTCAAACAGCCGCCATTTTGAAACTCATGATTTAATTTAATCGCTTATTTATCTTGAGATATACCATTGTTAGAATTAACTTCATGCCAAGTTTGAACTCAATCAGTCAAACCATTCTCTATATAAGAATTATTTTGTACAAAAAACAAAATGGCGGGCATCTAGAAACTAATCGTTTTCGGGTCTGTATTTATATGAACTTTTTTCTTATTTTGACCCATAGCACCATTCCCCGAACTTTGGCACTTTACTTATGGGACATCGTGTATGTAAAATTTCATTACAAAAGTTAGTGTAAGGACAGCCAGGAAGTTACAAACTGTCAAACAGACAGGAATAACTGAACAGTCGCAGCCACCACTATGAAAGGGCAAAATATAGTTTCAAAATGGCCTACACACGTTTATACAACAAATGGACAGAAATATTGCAATTCATCTGACTCTGATATTCGAGATTCCCATTGCAATTAAAACCACAATGCATGCACACAAAACATTTCATTAATCTAGACGCCCGGGCTGTTTCTAGATTTATCGCCCACTCTTGGCGTGTATTGTTTGTTAATATTTACTCAGTAAATGTTTGGAATACTTCCTGCCAATATCTGTGTGTTTGGAATAATATTTATAAATACTTCCATAAATTAAATATGCAGGGTGTTTCAAAATGTATATCGGAGTTTTAAAGCTTTGTAGTAATTATTTCATTTAAATTATAAATAATTCGACCACGGAGCTGGACCGTTGACGCGAGTTAAGCAAATTTCCAAAATTAAGTTTATATTGCCTATGTTTTAGGGTTTCAACCAACAATTTGGGAAATAGGTCGATTCACGACGGTGCTGATCAGCTGTCTGCGTGTACGCCATATGTTAGTAGAATAGGTTTTCGCCCAGTGGCCTCGCGAGTTCGCACCACTTGGCTTCGAAACGGGTACTTTTATGGTATTTTACGTTTTGGTCGAGGTCGCGTTAAAAAAACAAAATGTGCAGAAAAAACTATAAAAAAATTTCATTCTCGTAATAAAAATCTCAAAAATTAGTTACTTCAGGTCAAAAAACGTACGTTGTTGGATTTTTTTTGCTTACGAACTCATCCGAGCCACATAGACAACCAACACGTGTATCAAATTTGGACCAAATCGGACTTAAAATGCGGCCGCCAGAGTGCGAACACATATATACATATATGAATTTTAATGACACCCCAAAACGTGTTCTGGGGCAATGATCGGTGCTCAATTGCTACTCCCGACCTTGGGTCTCACCATAAGGGCCACTGCAATAGCTCATTTTTCCTATGGAAATTCGCTAATACATCAAAAGAAAGCGCAACTCAAATAGTGTTTTTGATACAACTGTGCTCACGCGCAAGCAATGTTTTCTCTGTCTTCCGTTGGAAAGCGCTGGTAGCAAAGATAGCGACTAGTGAACAGAAAGCTTTTTGTGTTAAGGTATGGCATAGTCATGAGGGAAAATGCAGTTGGTAAAGCCAATTTGGATAAAAAAAACTACAATTAAATTGTAGTACAATTATACCTTGCGCAAAGATTCGTGGCGACTGAGAACTTAGAACGGTCGGGGAGCTGTCCGGGCTCTGGCAAATCGAGCCAGTCTACCTGCTCCGCCTACCCAAAAACATCCAAATGGAGCCAGAGGCTCAAGGGTGACCCTCGGACCACATCCAAATCGAGCCAGCTATTCAACCCTTGAAATCACTGAAGCAGAAGTTTTGTAGACTATTCCATATTTTCAGTAAGGCGTATTTAGAAAACATTTACTGTTTCCAACATTCTGTGACTAAACAGTATAGGTTAGTACCTCTGGTTTTTTTTTTTAATTCTAATTATATAATGTGATAATAACGACGAAATATTATAATCATACTGTTATTGGCAACATTCTGTGACTAAACAGTATAGGTTAGTACCTCTGGTTTTTTTTTAATTCTAATTATATAATGTGATAATAACGACGAAATATTATAATCATACTGTTATTGGCATCATTCTGTGACTAAACAGTATAGGTTAGTACCTCTGGTTTTTTTTTATTCCCTTACACGATTTATGGCAGACCCTTACACAATTTATTTATGGAGCTGGCTCGATTTGACTGGGTGGAAGGGGGACATTTTACGACCCATCGAAAATGACCTGAGGGATTGGCTCGATTTGGATGTGCCCAGGTGTCCCTACCCCTAATTAGCCCTCGCTAGGTCGCTCCGAGTTTTTGTCATGAGTCACCTAAGGCTCAAGGCACAGTCGGTACATTTTTTTGCATTTCGCCATAAAGTGTAGAAATAACGTCATTTTTGTAATCTGCATCAAATAACAAGAACATTAAGCCCAAACGCGATATAATTGCGATGCTATTAAGTATTCACTTTGTTTTAAAATAAAAGACAGTTTAGAACAAGATATATTTTTAATATACTTAATAGCATCACAATTATATGGTGTTTGGGCTTAACGTTCTTGTTATTTGATGCAGATTACAAAAATTACGTTATTTTTATACTTTATGGGGAAATGCAAAAAAATTTACTCACTGTACCTTGAGCCCAGTAGGTCATTCATGACCAAAACCCAGAGCGGCCGAGCGAGGGCTAATTATTAGGGGTAGGGACACCTCCCCGACCGTCCTAAGCTCTCAGCCGCCACGAATCTTTGCGCAAAGTATAAATTTTAATTTTAATATTTTTTTTTATATTTACCTTATCGGGACTGTATATTTATGAAGTTTTAGTCTGGTTCACACCTAGAATTATGTAGCTAAGCTTCTGATTCAAAACAGCTGTTTTAGGGCTTTGAATAAACCTCAAATTTTTACTATTTTAACCATTAAAATCTATAGTTTTCAAAATCATTTCTTAGTTAGTACGCATTGGCATACTGGTATGAAAGTACCCTGAATATTTTAAGACTCTAGTTATCACAGTTTTGGTTGTACGTTGATTATGAATCACGACTTCTTTTATATAAGAGTACATAGCTTCTCAGACTCTTTACTTTATATCAGTTATACTAATGAAGTCGAGGGAGTAACAGAGCGCACAGAAGCCGAACACGGGCACACTCGCCCTAACCAATCGCTCCCCGTACACGATAAAACTACTGTTCTATGTCGGACAATTACAGGAAATAACCCCGACATGCACCTGCAAATCCGTTAGCGTAAAAAGCAACACCTGTTCGCCGATTCCAGTCGTCGTCGGATCGGTCAGTGCCGTGCCAAACGCAGAAAGATTGACAGAATGTTGGGCTAGGAGTTGATATATTGCCAGTAGCTATTTTAGGAAAACACTTTCGTCATAAACAGGAAGGATGGGCTGAAGGACGTGTGTTAAGTGATATTTTCTATTCGCAGCATTTTATTTAAAAAATACAAGCTGTAAATAACTTGGAGACACAGGAGAATACGTCTTGGGGTGACATTATACATTATATATATACAGTATATTATGTATATATGTGTTCATATTCTAACGGCCGCATTTTACGTCCGATTTGGTCCATATTTAATACACAGTTACGTCGCTCGGACGAGTTCGTTATCTAAAACAATCCAACAACTGGAAGTACGTTTTTGACCAGTAGTAACAATTTTTTGTTTAAAAAAAAATAGACGTAGGGGATTATTCTGAACACTTTACACGACCTTATAGACCGTCTAGTTACCCAAAATTCCATCCAAACGTAAAATATCATTAGAGAACTCTGTTAAAATCCACTGTAGCGAAGCGAAGCAGTCCACAATTAGAGACTACAACATCGGGGAGCAAACTCTCAAAAATAGTTTTACCGCTGCGAACGAAGAGTGATTTGCGAATTTGCACCTACACCTTACAGCCTCGGATGATGGGCTGCGCTTTGCGAGTTTGCATATTAACGTTGCGGCCTCGGATTTTGGCTTCGCTTCGCTAGCAACGGACAAACTCGCAGTCTTGTTATAAACAAGACGAAAAACATGATTAAATGTCGTTCGCACATGGCGGAAAGTAAAAATAAGACCGGCATTAGTAAAAACGAAAGTGTATACAAGATATATTCTAGCTACGCGCTCGAGCGCTTTAAGAATGGACTATCAAAGGCCAGCCTTCTCTAGGTTTGCTCCTCTGGATTCGAGGCTTTTGATCTTGTGTTATTGCACACCTTAACAAAATAACACTTTGGAGGTTTGCTATCCTCCACCACCCGTATTTACCAATCTAGTATTTCTTCTGTAACGTATAAATGGCTTTCCAGGTCAGATTTATGAGTGATTTGAAAACCCATTAACTGGAACAAGTTAGGGACAACGCCAAAGGGCCAATTAATTCCGTAAGAGGAAATAATTACTTTTGCGCTATATGTCATTTACAAGTTGATTGGATGTGAACGTAGTCCCTTGGCATTGAGTTACCAATCTAATCGCCATATTGGAATTTCTATTTTTTTACGTTTACATGACCTATTAGCCTCTGTGCAATGAATTTACAGTTGGACGAAAGAGTTTTATTAAAACTTATATGTCGCCGTTTTAACAGAAACTGATAATATTTCAAAAAAGCAGATGTTTTCCTTTTTTATTTGATTTTTCTACTAATCAAAAATATTAACTTATAAACATAGTAAAATGTAGGTAAAGTGCTCTTAATTTGTCAGCCAGTGTTCAAATAGTATAAACAGCTTATTTTTGTTTACATTTTGGTAAATTATTGAAACCATTGTTGCATTCAGATAAGGAACTGTATAGTTGTATATTTTTAAGAGAAAAATGCCGCAATTTATTGAAGAAGAGCGTGGTTTTTGTGTGGACATTACTTCCAAATATACGGTGAAAGTCAGAGTAGTGGGCCATCCTTGGCAATTGTGAAGGTAAAGTTTTTAACACATTATCAAAAACAGGGTCCACCAAACAAAACCATCTTAAGTTGGGTTCGAATGTTAAGAACCACAAGGTCGGTTAAGAATCACAATGTAGGGCGTTCTGAAGACCACGTAGAACGAGGACAAATGAAAATGTTGGTCGAGTGTTTGATATACTGTTACAGTAACGGCCGCAGTTTAGGTCCGATTTGGTCCAAATTTGGTATACACGTTGGTTGTCTAAGTCACTCGGACGAGTTCGTTGCAAAAAAACAACCGGAAGTAACAGTTTTTTTTTTAGATTTTTCGTTCAAGAATGAAACTTTTTTAGGGTTTTATCTAAAAAAATACATGTAGAATATTAATCTGCACATTTTGTTTTTTTACACATCTCTTGATCCAAAACGGATGAGTTTGGACGCTACGAGCGAAGCAGTCAATGTGACAAGGCCGCAAGGTCGAGGTGCAGACTCGCAAAGCGAGTTTTTCCGATGCAAGTGGAACGAAGCAGGTAGTGAGTCGAAGCTAGAGGCTTAGGTACAAACACATTCTACTAATGTATTTCGTACACGCAGGCAGCTATTTACGCCCTAAAACTTATAAATTAATTTTAGAAATTAGCTAAACTTACGTCAGAGGTTCAGCTGCGTGGTCGAATTATTTATGCATGCCATCAACAAATTAAATTATACCATATAATTAAATGTTATTACATTTTAATTTAATTTGTATGAATATGATAAAAATCAGATTTATGAAATACATTTAAATATAAATACAATACAGATTTGCAAATAAATAAGTCAAAGTAATGAAATGGGATAGCTACACCTCAAATTAAAGAACAATTAAAATAGGATAGCTACCCATTTAAAATGAATTAAATAAACATTTAACACCCATATGTTTATAAATAATTAATGGGCTTGACTAGTGAGAAAGTAACTAGATAAAATGAAACCTGAACACAAAATCTCACAATAAATACGTTTACTAACCTCAAACGCGTTTCAACGACAGTGTCGCCATCTTTAGTGATGCACGGGCTACAGTAACCAAACAGTTTGGTTACTGTAGCCCATGCATTGCTGAGGATGGCGACATTGTCGGTGAAACGCGTTTGAGGTTTATTGTGAGGTTTTGTGTTCAGGTTATGTTTAATACGCGATCTACCAGCTGCCCTGATCACAAGAATCATATTTTAACCACAAGTCACTTCAAAATTTATTTTAAATACACTCACTAAATCGTGTTTCTTAATTTAATCTAAGTATCGCATATATTATTTCTCAAGGCCATTTTTTTGTCGGTACGCCATAACTTCCTTAATACATCATCAAATTACATGAATGAGGCATCATTTTAAAGCTTTCCTTAACCGCTACACCGAAAAAATATACAAAATGCAATTATACGAAAAAAAAATTAAAAAAAATAAAGAATCCGAAAGTAACAGTGATGTAAGATCAAGTAAGTTTTAGGGATATTTTCCTGGCGTTGGCAACACTGATGATAGCAATACCCAGCTGGAGAGCTGCCGTTACGCCACTACATTGCTATTTTTAATTAATTGTATATTTAGTATCGTATAGTATATGCACTATACGATACTAAATATACGGTGTGTACTTTAATTAAGTGGGATTTAAGTAAATTAGAATGCGAATGCTTCGCACACGGGTCAGCTAGTATATTTATATACTAAAATGAAGCAATAGGGAAGCATTGCCGGGTCCACCAGTTTTTAATCAAAATTAAGGTTTTTATATCACTATATCCACCTCTTAAGTTTACACAATTACAGACGTCATTACAGTTACACAGAATTTAATAAACCTTTTGGTGAATATTGCAGTTATAAATGAATTGAAGACTTAGTTGAACTACACTTTGTAGGCTACACTATAAAACATAACAACATTAAATCGTCCATCTGACACGTGTATTGATGGGATTGTAACCGGCTTAGTGGGGAGTGGACACACCGCTCAAACATTATCCGACCAATAATTCTTTCACAACACACATACAACAATAAACTTGTACTTGACTAGTGCTAATCCAGCTACGGGAGTTTGATACGTTTTTTAAAGTTTTGTGTTTATTTCTATAAGAGAATTACACTTACTTTGATGTAATAAAGTACAATACCTTTTATTTTCCGCCAGTGAACCTCTTTGTTTAAAACTTGTTTAAAGTTTTTGACGCATTTCATTTATCTCATCATCAGAAAGTCCCTCTATACATGGAGGTCGTCAAAACGTTAAATACACATACACAAACACATAACACACAACACATTTAAAAACACAGTAATTAGATGCGCATCTTACGACTCCCGGATATCGAAACGCGTCAATAACTTTAAACTAGTTTTAAACAAAGAGGTTCACTGACGGAAAATAAAAGGTATTGTACTTTATTATATATATTAGTGACCTGGATACTTGAACAATTAATTCATTACTTACTTTGAGAGATGCGATTAAAAAATTTTCCTTTTCTTTATATTTATTAGCAAATTTTCTTGAAATTTAAGAAAAAATAGATACTCAGATTGCATTTCCATTAATTTGTAGCGTTTTTTAATTAATTTTTAATGACATTTCAATTAATGTGCATTTGTTTTTAGCGAATTTCCATATAAAAGATGAGCTATCGCAGTGACTCCTATAGTGAGACCTAATCACTTTTGGGAGTGATCAATGAGCACCGATCATGGTACCCAAAACACGTTTTGTGATGTCATCAAACATTATATATATATATGTGTGTGTGTGTTCGCACTCTAATGGGCGCATTTCACATCCAATTTTTTCCAAGTACGAGTTCGTTCGATCTAGGATTTTGGACTGCTTTGCTTCGCTCGAAGAGGCCTCGGATCAGATGTTCCACTGTAAAATAATCCACTCGGATGTGAACCGGGTACTTCTAAGATATTTTACGTTTTTATCGATTTTGTAGGAACCAGACGGGTTATAAGGAAGTGTAAAAAAAAATGTGCAGAATAATCTAATCCTTTTTTTTATAAACCCCCAAAAAGTTTAATTATAGTACGGGAAATTTTCAAAAATCTGTCAAAAAACGTTTACAGTTATTGGATTTTCCGAGCGACATAGAAAACTAACATGTGTACAAAATTTGGGCAATTCGGCCGTGTTCTGAGGACCATGATCGGTGTTCATTGACCACTCCCGACCTAAGGTCTCACCATAAAGGTCACTGTAATAGTTTATCTTTCCTTTATACATTATAATAATGTGCACATATTTTGACAATAGTAATTTATTTACCAATTATAACACCAGATAATATTGGTGAAATACCGCTTCAGTACCGCAAAGAAATCTGATGATAACTTAATAAACTTAGTGTTAAAGACAGGTCGGACGATAATATTTTTGTTGAAACTTGCAACCGAAGTGTTTACAATGTTAATTAGTGGTTAACTACGTACTCCCTTCCCAGTCCTGTATAAACACAATACCACGGTGTCAAGTTGATCAAAAGGGTAAACTTTGAACTAGAACACATGCTTTGACATTCTATACGCTGACTTGATGAATCTATGGTAGGCGGCCTTTGATCCAAATCAGCTGTTTTATGTATAATATGAAACAACAGCTGTTTGAATTGAATTATAATACAATATGCATTTTTTTGTTAATTTTTGTTTGTGTTTGCTGTTAGTTTGTTAATCTAACTTAAAAGAAGCTGTTAAATTATAAATTGATTCTAAATTTGCTAAGTTGGTTGATATGGTAATGAATGTATACAAACATGTGTTGCTAAAACGAATAGGTGTTTTATACGAATTTTTACATTTTGCAAAAGGGTCATTATGTATGAAATCAACACACTAAAATAAGAAAATTTACTTGACCACCTCAGAATATGATGAAATTTTGTATGAAGATTGCCCTCATAGAGATTAAGAAAAATGCCAAATTTTTTTCAAATATCTCAAACGGTTTCAAAATTACGGCCATGTAAAGTTTACCAAAATCCGCCAAAAAAGTGTAACCGACATATTTCGAAATCACCATAGCTTTTCTCCTAATTGAGCTAGAGAGATGGGAGTGGTATCACTTTACTCAGTTTTGAATGCTCTTTATTTTTATGTACAACACAACATATGTTGTTATAAAAAGTTTTTTGAGGACATCAAATTCAAAATTTTGATTTCGATTTTCTCAAAAAGTGCATTTTTGAAAATTAAAAAAAATTCCTATAAATAGTTTATACTTTTGGTAAGTGATTCTCAAAATTTCAAAGTGGGAGGCCAATGGGTTCATAGTTAAAAAATAATTTTAAAAAAGGGTGTTTTATCAAACTGTTAGTCAGCCTACCTACTACAGATTTCTTTACTATTTTACATTAATCATGAACATACAATTTAATTTTTAACATTTGCACCTTAGACAAAAGTTATTCAGAACTTGATGATTTATGAAGTTTTTATGACTTCTTCAGATGTTATTACATAAATCCTTCCTGTAAGGAGTGGTGGGATCAATTTTACAAAGTATATCTGTCAGTGGTAGCCTATCTACAATATGTCTGGTTTTCTTGGATATGAAAATGATGATGAATTACCAGCAGGATGCAGAAATGTCACTTTTAGTTCATCTTCATTCTTCTCCAACACATATGCCAGCTTCCACTTTTGGTCATTTACAGCGGTTATATATCCACTAACTTCTGTCATTTGTAGTTTTTCAGGGCTTTTTGGATGGTCACTGTTTCCTCTGTTATATCTTCAGAGAATATTTTTACACATATATCTTTGATACTCTTGAATTTACAGGCATATAAGCATGATATCTCCCTTATAACATAAATTGATAAAGTTTTTCTTACTGTGCAGCGCATCCATCCGTGTAATCAAATATCTTTTTTGTCACTGATTGAAACTTTGTTGTTATGAATTCAACAAGTTTTTTTCCTGGCATGTATACACAGAAACAGTGTTATACTCCAAACATGGTGAAATTACAACAAAATTTAAATGTTTAAGTTTAGGTAATATTCTCTCTGTAATAAATCAGAAATGCGTGTATTGTCACATGATCAATTGCCCAGTGGAAACTTTGAGCTTCATCCTGAATGACAATACTATAGTTTTCAGAGAAATCTAGGTTTACTACAAACTCAGACTCTTTAATATTTTCTTTTTTGTCCTTAATGAATTATAACTGCAGCTGCTTTGCAATAAAATCATGCTGTTTTTAACTGACAGTTTGTAACAGAAAATATTTATAAAATCCTCATTAGATTTCTGTAAAGTTTCGAGACTGCAACAATCAACAGATGATATGTGACATTTTCTATAAGGTTTTCTTCAAAAGCCTCTTCAATGATTTTGCAAATTGGGGTAACATCTGGGCATTATGTACAATCACTTGCATAGCAATTAATGTTGGTGGATTACCCAGAATTTTTGCCAAACAGTGTTTATAAGTATTTAGTTGTCCATTTGTCAAAGCTCCTAATTTTGTATTTTCTATCATTACCTTCAAGTTCTGGTGGATTGTGCATACACAGACTGAATGTGTACCACTTTGGCCTGCCAGTATGCAATGTTTTGGTCGAAGCTCGGAAAATTTTTAAAAACCTATTTTAATATCTGAGAATCTTTCCTTAAACGATAAGTAAGTTTCCTTTAGGATTACACAATATTAGTCGTTTTGACATTTTTGTTTTAAATAGAATTGACTACACAGTCAAACAGTCCTTAATACTGGTCATTATTCTGCTTATATCATCACTTTCATAAAATGACTTAACAGTATTGACAATAGCTTTTGAAATAGCCTTTCCAGGCTTTGGGTTAGGGCTTTCTAAAATACCAATTTCTTATAATATTTTTTTTAATGTCTCACCATATAATTTGGTGCATTAAATTCCCAAATTATTTTTCTAATACCACATTTGTCTGGGAGAGACCTAAGTATCATTAACTTCTCCACTCCATTTTTAAGATTCCTTAATTCTATTTGTAGAAAACTTTTTTTGAGGCTTTGTAAAACTGACTCATTTAGATTCTCATCATTACTAGATGAATCTTCAGCTGCTAAAAAGAGTTTATGCTTCAATGCATAGTTTATCTGTTTTACTATCTCTGTAGAATAATGTTTAGAGTGAATTTTATTAATGTTAATATTATACTCTTCTAGTTGAACTATTGAAGTATTCAATTACAATTTTTTAATCTAAAGAAAAGGATGGGTCATGTGGCTGAGAACTCCTCACTAGATTTGATTGGAGAACAAGACAGGCCAGAAGGGCAGGTTGATTAGTATTGTTATTTATGAGTGTCTTCTTACATTTTCAAATAAATTACATTATAAAGTAAGTTATAAAAACTATTTCCAACTCAACTAAAAAAAATATTATTTTGTAAATAACTAAATTGTTGTCTTAGAGGCAACTCTCCTAAGTACATAATTAATTATGGTATTAATCACTATCGTAAACAAACTAAGTAAAGGCAGGGTACATAGTATTTAACTTATGAAACACCCTTTCTTAAATTATTATTTAACTATGAACCCATTGGCCTCCCACTTTGAAATTTTGAGAATCGCTTACCAAAAGTATAAACTATTTATAGGATTTTTTTTTAATTTTCAAAAATGCACTTTTTGAGAAAATCAAAATTTTGAATTTGATGTCCTCAAAAAACTTTTTATAACAACATATGTTGTGTTGTACATCAAAAGAAAGAGTATTTAAAACTGAGTAAAATGACACCACTCCCATCTCTCTAGCTCAATTAGGAGAAAAGCTATGGTGATTTCAAAATATGTCGGTTACGCTTTTTTGGCGGATTTTGGAAAACTTTACATGGCCGTAATTTTGAAACCGTTTGAGATATTTGAAAAAAAAATTGGCATTTTTCTTAATCTCTATGAGGACAAACTTCATACCAAATTTCATCAAATTCTGAGGTGGTCAGGTTTATACCCTGTGTTGATTTGATATGGAATGACCCAAAAGCCTTTCTTAGTGTGAGTCTATGACCCCCATAAGAATATATCTTTATATTTTCGTATTTGTATCTTAAGCAGTTGTTGCTCCACGTTGATACTATGTCAATCAGTCATTCAGTCAGGACAACTTTGACAAATGTGTAACGAAATGTTAAAACTACGCAATAAAAAAAATCTTCCACTTTAAAAAGTGAATCTCGAAAAATAAATTTGAGATGCAAAATTACAGTAAAAGTAGTTAGCTTTATGCAGTGGATAAAAAATGTTGTGTCACTGAATCAGAGCGTAAAACTAACAAATTTGAGAAAGGACAAGAGCATGAAGAAGGAAATCCGACACGTGAAACTGCAAATAGGTCATCTATATAAATAAAAATGTAAATGTGCGTTTGTTCAAAATCGATAATCTCCGAAAGTTCTTCACCGATTGCTTTGAAATTTTGACACAAACTTTTATTTGAATAGAAGCGTGTTTTTATATAATTTTTGATAAACAGCAGCATCCATTGAAGATAAAAACAAACAAAAATACACTAAATATTTTACGGCAGTGGGAAACGCCATACTAAATAATAAACAAATATGTTTATTGTTGATACAGTAATCACTTGTTTGCTTTAATATTTCCTTTAACAGCTGATTTCAAACTTTGAAGCAATTATTTAATTTCTAAGTTTTAGGTTCGATTTTGATTAAAATGTAAACCTGAGTCTTGCTGGTTTTTCTAACCTTTATTATAACTGCTGTTATAAAATATCCGAAATAATTTGATTTGGACATTTACCATCTTAGCTTTAGGGTTATTATTAGTCCTAAAAAATAAAAATAACATAATTAATTATGTGTATAGAAGGTTCCAACGGGGTTGGCGTTCGAAGCACGCAGGGGCTCCCATAGTGTAAAATAAAAAGCTACAACATTAAATAAGAAAAACAAACCAAGATAACCCGTTATCAACTCCCATAAAAGAAGGGGGTGCGTATTCATGTCCATACGTGAGTAACGATAGTATAGCGTTTGCGCATGGTTGAGTAAAATAACTATCATTTTAAAGAGGTAAGTTACGTTATTGAGCAACATTCAAAAAAAAAAAAAAAAAAAAACACTTCAGACATAAAGCAGCTGATTTTGCTCGTCATCTATAATACTTTTACAAAAGTTAGCTTAGATTATTACTTTGTGATTGTGTTTACAAATTTACAACTTCAAACTAAACCCAATTTTTAAATAATATCTGGATGTTGATTGTTTTTATATGCGAGTTATAAAACGAATGCAGGATATAATATGCTATGACACCGCCTTTGAGGTTAGAAATCGTTGAAAATGAATGTATTTTTACAATCCATTTTGTTTACTTCATTCGTAACAACCTAAACAACAACTTAGGCCTACAAATATGAAACTATGGATCATAAAAGTTTGAGCTTCTAATAATTGTAACGGGCCTCGCCTCCTTAGGCTCGGCTCTCCTGCGTCCGGCTCCTTGAAGCGGCGTTTTCCCTTGTCGGGCTATGCCTTTCTGTCCTCGTGCGGACGTACGGGCGTCGTCAGGATGGTGGGTGGCGAGAAGGTTCTTCAATAATTCGGTAAACCCATGATCAGTTGAAACGTTTATTGATCGATACAAACGACTACTCTGTTGGTTCGATTACTCTAAAACTAATACTACGCCATGAGGCCAAAGCAAGATCAATCCCCCCTTTAATTTGAGTCTACTCGCGGACGCGTTCACTTACAGACTAACCACTGCATCTCTGGATGCTTTCATCTAGCGTCCCCCTCCCTTGGTTAACTAGGAATTGTCTTTTCAGCAATGTACCTTTAGCCAAGAATATACTATGTCCGCTGTTAGTGGACCCTTTATTATTAAGTATCTTTACTTATTATTTTTAATTATTTATAACTATTTACGAGGTGGGGGGTACCCGTCACATAATTTACAAATATAGGCCTGCTGTAGATGCACACTTAGTGAATTTTGAAGCTAATAACGTTTATTTATTTACGTTTCTTAAATTTGATTAATTTGTGTGACAGATTACTCTTGCATATAGAATGTAAACAATTTAACTAACAGCTGCCATGATAGTTAAAAAGATTGTTAATATATGGCGCCTTTCATTAGGAACCACATTATGAACTATAGTATACAAAATTTTAAATCAATTTTTGTAACTAAAACATGAAATTTAAGCTGTTTGTCTATTTTCCGTCAATAGCGGGGAACATAAGCTTTAAAATGCTTAGTCAATTTTGTTGAAGAATTAAGGGAAATATCGCTTAGCGACAAAAAAAAATCACCTTAGAGAAATAATATACAAGGATAGTAAGAGTAAACTCGTTGATTTAAGTAAGTCTATTATTAAAATGAATAATGTTTGCTTTCCAAAATTTAATTCGGGTCTTTGAGTAAAATGTTTAATTGCAGGCTCTGTACATTTACCAAGTTAAATGTTAAAATCCCTTTAAGAATTTTAATAAATATACATTTTCAACAACTTCTAACCTCAAAAAAGTTATATAGACATCAATAGTTCTATAACAAATACAATTAAATATTTTGCAGTTATATTTTTCCCCATGTTATCAAAATAATTTTCTCGTGATTTTTCACAAAATCTTATTT
>JAGFPH010000880.1:89399-112113 GCA_018207615.1 Philaenus spumarius
TTTTTATTTTGCTGTAAAGGTGCAAATTCTATCACCTTTTTCCTTTCATACAATTTCAAGTTTTTCTTTTTAATTATACATTTTGTTTATCATTACTAAAAATTGTTTTGGTTACAGTTTAAAAAACTTTCTTTTTTACCTACTTTTTTTTATCATTTTAACTTAGTGGATTAACATTAACTTTTTTATTTAACAAAATTTCGCTAAAACTTATTTCATCTTTATTTTAGGCCTTCTTATGAAAAGCCTAAAACCCTTTTCTTTTTCAATTTAGAGGAATTTTGAATTTCTCCCCATACTTTAATAGCTTGTACCTTACGTAACTTTGTGACTTTATATTATCTAATCTTGCAGTAAATACACCCGCGGTTAGCGTAATGCATTTCCTGAAGATATTTGTTTTTGATTTAATTCCTGGATTTTGGCATCCCGAAGGAATCTTTAAGTATTTTTTACAAGTCCTTATTCCTTTTCGAACAGGCAGGGTCCAAGAGTTTAACTTAGCCAGATAACGACCCTCCCGCGTCAACATGATTTTCGTGACCTACATGCGGCTTTAGCCCGCGGTAAGTCCGGACTATTCAAATTTATAAAATTAATTACAAATTCAAAATCTAGGACCTACAACGGGTTGTGTCCGTTGTAATACATTCATTCTTATATCAATACAGTAGCTCTGCTCTACATTTGATTACATTCCATATTATCTAAATATCCTTATCTAGATACCAGAGGTTATTTAAATTCAAAGATTTATAAATACTATGAAACGTAGAATCGCTACGAGCAAGAATATTATCTTGTTTATTTCCGTGACTTATTGCTTCTACTAATGCAAACATTTGACATTTCCATTCTTTTGCTCCATTCAGTCCCTCGGTAAAACTTAGAATATCTATGTGCCATTATTTATACCAAAACAAACAGGCGTTTTTTATTTCTTTAGGAAAAAATAGGTAGCCTATCGCAAGACAATTATTAAAATATTAATACTTTTGAAATATATTTTATAAACATAACAACATATCCAAATTTAACTCCAAATATAAAACATAATTGGTGTATTTTCGGGTAATTAAAAAAGAATTTTAACAAAGAATTTAAAAACTGCTCCACGCACTCATACTGTCTACAGTCCATACTTGAGCTGCGTAACAAATTATTTATCTTTGTACCGGGTTAAAGCACGACCATTTCGCTTTCAAAGGAATACGTTTGTTCTCCATTTAGCTACTCCAAAGTGCAGCAAATTGTCGCTTTAGCAGCTGTCAATTCTTCTGAGAGATGTGTCTGTAAATAGAGTGTCGGCGTCAACGTTACTCGTAAACACTTATAATTATTGACACGTTAAATTTCACATCTTTTATAGAACCACTTACCCTTCGCCCCAACCTACCTCCTTAATCAAGAGTAAAAAAAAACAACCCGTAAGCATTACTGCCGCATTACTATAGCCGAATTTTCTTATCAGGAAATAACTACACTTAAATACTAGACGCTTCCTATGATTTTTGTTCGTTGTACCAAAAAAAAAAAACCTTTACACAGGATTATAGTAAATTTAATTATCTTTCGAATGATATAGCTTAAAAATAGTACTCGGGCTTATGAATGGTATAAATGGTGTAATTACCTTACATGCATAATCAAAAAATTATTTATCGGGAGCTTTCTATGCATTTTCTTCCTTGTTCCGGGGACTGTACAAGAAATACCTTTGCACGAATGATATAGTTCACACATTGTGCTCGGGCTTATGAGTGGGAGAAATTGCGCAAAAACCTTACATGGATAGTGAAAAAATCATTTATCGAGAGTTTCCTATCAATTTTATTCCTTGTTCCGGGGGCTGTACCTGAAATACCTTTGCACAGAATTGCAGTAAATTTAATTAACTTTCGAATGATATAGCTAACAAATTGTACTCGGGGATATGAGTGGGAGAAATTGCGCAAAAACCTTACATGGATAGTGAAAAAATCATTTATCGGGAGCTTCCTATCAATTTCAATCCTTGTTCCGGGGACTGTACCTGAAATATCTTTGCACAGGATTGTAGTAAATTTAATTACTTCTCGAATGATATAACTCACAAATTGTACTCGGGCTTATGAGTGGGAGAAATAATGCCATTTCCTCGCACTAACTTTGCCATTTTGGTTTGAATCAAATAGGTCGCCATTTTGTATCGAATCGAAAAATAAAAAATCAGTATCTGGGAAATCCTACAAGGACCCTTTCACTAAAAGTACATACATTTTGAAGCATATTGACTACCACGTATTAAGGTGGAAAAACCCCATATTCTTATTAAATCCCTATCTGAAAAAGATTAAACGGTCCAACTCCGCCATTTTGAATCGAATCGAAAACAAAAAAAAAGGTATCTGAAGATTCCTACCAAGACCTTTTCAACAAAAGTCACCAAATTTTGAAGCATATTTACTACCACTTATCAATCCGGTAATAAAACATATCGACATGTAAAATAATAAATTTTGGGTATCGTCTCCAAATGGTCTGAAATGTACAGAAACCAAGTTTTACCCTCCTCCGATCAACCGTTTTCAAGTTGGGTCGAGTGTAATAGCTCTTATTTTCTTCAAAAATTCGGCTAAAAACAGTGAACAAACACAAAAACAAACACATGCAGATGTTAAAGTGGATACTCAGATTTTGTATACAAGCCTATTTAACTGGAAGAAAGTGATACAGATTTTAGTTAATTACGACTGTGGAAAATGTAACTACAAAGCGCCAACTGCCTTATTTATTAAACCCGTCCTCATTGTTTATTATAATAAAATATACTTAACTGACAAGTTTCAACATGTGTGAGCCATCCGTCTTTATTTATGTAAACAAATTTAACAAATTAAATAATTCGATCACACAGCTGAACCGCTGACGTCGGTTGAGCGAATTTCCAAAATTAAGTTAATTTTTCAACCAACTAATTGGTAAATCGGTCTACTCACGAAGGCGCTGAATAGCTGCTTCGTGTACGACATTTATTTATTCGCTTCGCTCGCAGCGGACAAACTCGCTTCGTAAGTTCGAATCCCGTCGGCCTAAGATCAGAAGCTGCGCCAGGATAAAATCCCCCACGTGGATGTGAACCGGGTGCTTTTATGGTATTTCACGTTTTTATCGATTTTGGAGAACCAGACGGGATAAGGTCGTGTAAAAAACAAAATGTGTAGAATAATCCCCTATTTTATTTTTCAGATAAAAACCCCAAAAAGTTTCATTCTAGTACGAAAAATCTAAAAAAAGAAATTCCTTTAGGTCAAATCATCATACGGACAAAAATGAAACATTTTAGGACAACTTTCCTTTTATTTCTATTCATAGAATCGTTTCATGAAATGTCCTCCGGCATTTCAGCAACATTAAGTATTCTCCTTAATCCATGTACTTGGTAATTACTGTTCGATTTAAACTGAAATATTTAAACAAAAAGTAATAAACAAATACGTTTACACATTAACCATAAATACGCATCATTTCAATAAAGTTTACTGATTAAACTTGAACTCACAGAACAAATACATTGTTAAAGCTCGGCAGAAATGAGAAAATATTTCTGAGTTGACCGCAGCTCTCCAAGTGGCAGAGCTGTACATTACTAGCATTGAGTTTGTGCGTTTCATTCTTCCGCTAGCAAATATAAGGCTGCTTCATAAAGGCTGAAACTAGATTGTTAGTGCAGGTAACACAAATTAGGGGCGTACATGCTTCCACAATAAAGCAGATTTTATTGAAATTACTTTTATTTGAAAGATAATTAAACTTCGAAAGTGGTGCACATTTTATATTTTTGATATTTGCATTATAGACCAGGCAAACTAGTATGATTTCGACCCGAACAAATACATTTTTGCCTACAGCTCCGATGTGGATGCAGTTTTCTGCATCGTGTTCGGAAAAATACCGGGAAAAAAGTCAACATACGACCAACTTTGGGAGAGAGCGGAAATGCATCGCGGGTGCACAAAGTGCATAATTCTTTTGAAACCCCTAAAAATGAATGAAAAGCCGCGAAAATCGGTACTCGGGGGTTTTTTGGGGCGCTGATGTCATTTCTGACCATACGAAATGCTCCCTTTGCATCGGGGGGGGGCTTTGGGGGCGATGGGGGGAAATTTGTGAAGTTGCGGCAGAGACCTGAAAATTTCCTCTCAGGGGTTTTTGGGGACGCTGATTCTGACTATGAGAAACACCCCCGATGCGATGATAAAAACGTAAGATTTTCAAATATTTTGAGATGACGACTTAAAGGCATGAAAGACGAAGAGAGATAAAGTGAAAGTATGGATAATGCTGCTCGCTTGCTCGCTCAGAGTCCATTGCAAAGCTGTATTAAAAGAAGAAGAAAATTCGCCACTGCTGGTTTTGAGTTTCATCGTTCGTGTAATTCATTTGAAAAAATCTTGTTCTAGAGAATTACTAGTTCGAAATTTGACACTAGTTGAAAATCAATTGGTTGCCCAAAATTCAGTGTTTATTTAAACATTTGAAAATATTGTAGAAAGCATCGTGAATATTCATAAGTGACGTTTATGTTATACATTAACTACTATTAGACTCTACTCTATAAACGATTAAATAAATAACAAAGTGGATGTTTATTTAATAAGACATCAAATTTGTTTCTTTTAAATACAAGTTTTTCCTTTGAGAATTGAATTCTCCTGTCATAAAATATTATGCCCCCCCCCCCCCCCAGATGCACCGGGAGCATTTCGTATGGTCAGAAATGGAGATCAGCGCCCCCCAGAAACAACCCAGTATCGATTTTCGCGGGTTTTCATTCATTTTTAGAGGTTTCAAAAAAATTACTATGCACTTTTAGATGTACTTCCGCTTTCTCCCGAAACTGGTCATATGTAGACTTTTTTCCTGGTATTTTCTGAACAAGATGCAGAAAACTGCATCCAAATCGGAGCTGTAGGCAAAAATTTTATTATTTTTCAGTAGCCTACTTTGCCTGGTCTATTATTGAATAGGAAAAAATCAGGAACTTTGATTTTGAGAAGTCAAAGAACAAATTAAAAACAAGATTTAAAAAAAAACTAAATAATCCCTCCATTCGGACTATCTTTAAAATAACATACAGAATAATATTCTGATCATTATTAATCCAGCAATCTTTTTACGCATTTAACATTGCTCTTATGGGAGTTGAAATTCAAGATGGTTGCTGGGTCTGTCGAGCTTTAAAGTCTATAATCAATCCGCTTCTTCACAGAAACAATTTCCTTTGCGATAGTTTAAAGAAAAATATACCTTTATACGTAAACTTGCCTTCAGCTAATTTCCTGCACTTTGTAATCTCAACACGTAACTTTTGTAATACGGTATACGTTAGTTTACTTGGCTCTCGACGTTGATAAGCCTGTCAAATACATAAACATTGCAGAGAGTCTGTTACAAAGTTTAACAAACTCTACACGAGGATTTAACTAATTTTATCGTATATTCGAAAATTAAATATAATTAATATAATTTTTATAATATAGGGATTATTGAGCATCCTCACTTTCAATAATCCCTGATCGTTAGTTACCAGAATAATTTTCCCAAACGGGAGGTGATACACACATCATTTAGTTGTACAGTAGTTGCTACGGTAATTATACGGGTGATATTTTGAAAACTTACCATCTCTATTATTTTAAAAACGGAAAGCAATATAGAAATCTGATCTCGGAACGGTCATTCAATGTCAGAGTGGCCTTAGAAAAACTATTTACAAAATCCCAAGACCCACCATTCCCTTTCTAAAACCCCAACCCAAATTTGTTTAAAGAACACATACGATACAACAAATTGAAGCCCTTTAAAAACTGTGAATTTCTGTGGTAATAAAATAAAAAAACATTGGGTGTGCTTAAGACCACACGTTGGAAGTGATAACTTCTATGACTGACCGATTTATATTTTTATCAGTATTAATATTAGAGGAAAATAAAGGTCAACAAATTACACAAGTCAACATATTGTCAAAACAAATTATATCATATTTTGAAATTGCTTAGTTATAAAATTATAATATAATAATTATAATATTATAATATAGTAATATAATTATAATTATAATACTAATATGTAATAATATGATAATTATAATAAGTATGCGAAACATAGTGATCATTATAATGTAAGCAGTATTTATTTAGTGACTAATGATTGTGAGTGACGTATTAGTGTATACACTCTACTTAGAATTTTAAGAATAATTCAATATGTAAGGGATCATTATTATAATAATAATTATAACATTATAATAACGTATTATATTATAATATATTATATATCGTCTATTCCCTCTCCACGCGCTTACTTGTCTACATATACTATTAGGTGACAGGACAATGTTCGCTATTGCAATAATATGGTTACCTACAGCAAATGTTACATCTTAAAGTATTTTAGCTGATTCTGTATGTATTTTGAGACAGTGGTTTTTTTACTGCTTGTCTAAGTGCTTTTACGCGATTTGTATTAGAAAAACGCTTTCGTCTTTTTTACTCGTTTTTTGGTATTTGTTCTGGATGCGACCGAACTGCATCAGATGATGATGTACACTGTTCTGATTGGGTTGGAAGATGAGAAATTTGGAGACCATCGTCTGAAACCTGGGATTGAAAAGCTGACTGTATTTCCTCCACACTATCCATTGAGTTGTCAGGTAAAGTAGGTGTGAGAGCAGTGAGAACATCAAAGAGGCCTCTCGTCAGTTTCCCAGTAAGCCTTAGCCTCCCTGCTCCCTCAATCGGTTCGCCAAAACTCTCCCACAACAAATAACCATCTCTGTACACCTGAAATTCATAACAAATATTTCGGATGCTGCTTGAATTTCAAAGGAGGTTCCAAAAGTTACCAGTTTGCTCATATCCGCGATATATTATTTTTTTAATGAATAAATATCTCCTGTTACTTTTAAAATATTTGAACCTGCGCCAATTGTTTGAAAAATTACTAACAACTACGCTGTGAGGAATAGATACTCCATTAACGTGTATGACCTCCATTGTTGTAATATGAAGCTAAATTTTATATTTAAGTGAGTAATAATAAGTTACAGTAAAATAAAACAATATAAAATATTATTTTGTAAAAATGTACAAAATGTAAATTTTTGTCTAAACTTACTTCAGTTAGACAAAAATCAATCTTCTTTACAAAACTTAAAACGCACAAATATAATAATTATTAATTACCCCTTACATATTGAATTATTCTTAGAATTCTATGTAGAGTGCATACACTAATACTTCACTCAAAATCATTAGTCTATAAATAAATAATGGTTACATTATAGTGGTCACTATTTTTCGAATAGTTGTTATAATATAATATTATTATAATATATTAATATTATAATAATTATAATAACGTATTATTATATACTATGTATCGTCTATTCCCTCTCCACGCGCTTACTTGTCTATATATACTATGTTTTGCCTATTCCCTCTTCACGCCCTGACTTGTGTCTACGCAAAAAGTTTGCTTGTCGGGAGATTTCAGAAACATAGTCAAGCGAAAGTGCCCAACGGGTCAATAGAAGTTATCACTTCAAAAATAATTGCTTTTTGTATTTTTACGTTAATCCAAAAACCACATCAACAACTTCTTCAGGTCACAAGTAAACAAGTTTAATTTATTTTTACATGTTCCATGTATTACACGTTCAACTCTGCAAATTGTTTACGGGTATAAAGAACTACTTGTTTATGCTACAGTTGATTTTTCATCTCCTCTGGGCTGAATCAACTTATTCAAACTTAGAATAAGGCTCATTTAACATGCAGCATATCAAAACTTTGAACAGCCATAACTTTTTTCAGGATCATCCATTTTTCATTTTTATTATGTCGTTGTGTTTGTCTCATCGAGACCTTTAAAATGATATGCATAACAACCCATGCTTACATTTAAGATTTTTCACCGACTCCTGACGGGCCGTCCCCCAGAGGTGAAAAATCAGCCATATTCTAAAAAAGTAGTTTTTTATATCCATAAACAATTTGCAAAGTTTCAATTGTGTAAGTGGAACCTGGAAAAAGATATTGGGTTGTTCCGGGACTTTTTGCCACCCCTGTATACCTGTACGTATAATGCATATATTTAGACTATTTATAATGCAAATAACACTCACTCGTAGTTGTAACAGAAACCTTTCAGTTTTAATATTGAAAATGAGGAATTCTAAAGTAGCCCAGTCGGTATAGGTTACAACTACCAGTAATTTGCAATACGGCTGAATTTTTTTTTATAAGTACATTAAAGTATGTAGATTAACATAAAAAAAAAGTTTACCAGTCTATCGATTTCCCAAAGTCGAAAAAAAAATCGATTATCATTTTTTTTTCGATTATCCTTAATATTTCGAGCTGGGATAAAGATAGAGGAAAATAAAAAATACCACCGTGTAGGGGAGGTATTTTTCAACAAAAAAGGTCATATGTATTTATTTCATCCAATCAATGGTTTGTCTGGAAAAAATTCGATAATGCAGGTATGTATTTTGCAGCAGGGGAAATCACTAAAAGGGGACATCTTATTCATATATGAAGCGTTGGCTCATTCTAAATTGGCCAAATTTTAATATATCGAATTGAAACTTGACGTAGGAGTTAAAATATATATTTTAAACATTTATGCTGAGTCTTGATAAATTACTGGTACTTTTGATCAAAATTGACCTTTACCGACTGGCCTATAGGCCTAGTTGATAAATTAATTTTATAAAATTAGTTCATAAACTCGCTTTTGACGAATTCGCTTTTCATAAATTCTTGACATTGTTATTAAATTTCAATAAAATTTAAAAGGATACTAACAGATTTTTAATCGAATAGAAATAGACAAATCAAAGTAAAGTACTAGAACAAAGTATAAAAGGCCATGGGTGCCCATATGATATTTTCTAGGGAGGGGGGGCTAGACCGGGGTATGGGGCTTAACACGTTCACTGCTAAGGACGTACATGTGAGCTTCACACTGAACACTATGAGAAGCGGCCCCCGTATTGGGAGTATTTTTAATACACAATGCATTGCGTGCTTCGCACGTCAACCCCCGTACTGGGAGAATTTTCAATACACTGAGCATTTCGTGTTTCGCACGCCAATTTTAAGCCTATATGCTATGGAAGCACATGTGCGACCGCTTTAAAATATTAGTGATTATTACGTAGGAAGGTTCAACAATAAAAAAATAAGAAATTTCTACTCATTTAGACTATAAATATAAAAAATAAAAGGTCAGCTACTAGCATAGGAAATACGAAATTTGCGTAGCAGTGATCGTGTTAAGGGAGTACCCTCCCCTCCTTCGGCAAAAGGAGTCCGGGGATATTTTTGACCTTCCCAAGAAAATTTTAAAAATTTGGGAAGCCAATTTGGTTGTTCAGGTGAAATATTAACCCACATAGCATTGATTCTGTACCTTTACACCGTCAGTGAATACACAAAGACCTCTATAACACTCCTAGAGGATGCACCAAGTAGTGACCCAGCACAGCAGCTCATGCTTGAACTCTTGTAAAAAATAAAATAAGTACATGAAAAATCAAACGGCACATAACATTTAAAACATATTTTAGTGATAATCTCTTTAAAGAAAAATACTTTACTATAATTAATAATATAGGCCTACATATTTTCTTTCCCTGGGAGCTGGGGGGGGGGGGGCGTGGCCCACGTAAAAGGCGGAGAAGACGGCGTGCAAATGAAGTTTTATTCAACTTAGTCGCGAAGTATTTCAAGCAATAAGTATTCCTTTTATAGCTCTCCCTTGTGGTGTTTGTAAGAGAGCGGAAGGGATGTAGTAAATATAGGTGTTATACTTTCAACAAAAGTCAACATTGTGCTGGATGGATAAAAACTTTTACTAGAGAAGAAATGGGCTAGCACTTTTGAATTATGTTAGTGGGTTATACTTTGTAGGTTAGGTTGTAGGTTCACAAAGTGAACAGTGCACACAATAAATTACATCAAATGAACAGTGCATAACTCTAACTGCATCAAATCTCTATACAGAGTGTTTCATAACTCTTGAACAATTAAAGCACTGTTTCTGGGCCAAAAGCAAATCTAAATATTAAATTAAAGTCGTCCGAAAGTCCCTAGTTTGTTTTTTACGTATTATTTTTTCGTTCAAAAACTATTAAACTTATAATTTTGGAATTTTGCATACAGTTTTATAACGGTTAGGAAAACCTAAAAAATAATAATCAATATTTTCTGAAATCCAAAACCGAAATTGCGGCCATTTAAAATATTTGTACAGGAATAACTTTAAGAGTGCCGGTGCAGTGATAAAAAGGAGTACACGTGCAAGCTTATAATAATATATAAATGTAATTGTTGAATTTTTAGACCCGTGCGTTGGGGTTTACGTAAATTAAATTAATACTCGTCTCGTTTTTTAAATTGTGTTGTGTAATGTTTGTTGTGTAAGAACTTAATGTGATATTTTGACGTGCATTCAAATAATGCTAATTATTGTTTATGGATTTTAAAAGTGACTTGAAAATTGCTGATCGAAAGTCGAAACGTACGTTGTCTCATTAAATATAGAGACATTAAACAGGACTGTGAGCAGCACCAAAAGTGATACACAGGTATTTATGAAATAACTTTAAAATGGCTAACTGTATCAACATTTTACACGAATAACTTTTTTTTAAATATTGTTATAAAAAATCTAACGATACCTCATATTTAAAGATTGAGTAAAGATTTGCTACTTTTTATGGGTCACGTATAATATCCTCCACAGCATACAAGTCTTACCAAACCTTCTGGGTATGTGTTATCAATAATGCGTATAATGAGTATCAAATAATGCGTTTAAGAGTTCAAACCAGTGGCACACCGAGAATATGAGTTGGGGGGGGGGGGAGACTCAGGTCAGAGGATATATTCAATAAAATCTAAATGGATGGAAGTCCTTTAACTTATAACAAATTCTGTAACATTAGATATTTGTTAAAGTGAATGGAGATGGGCTTGGGCCAGACAATAGTGAAATATAAACTATTCTTTCCGCTAGATCACCTTGCACTGACCTTGAGTGACGGCACCCCAGCCAATGAATACTTAAATGTTAAGCGAAGGACTTATGGTCTCAATTCTAATAGATTTTTCTAACTTGAAGTTGTAGTACAGCGATGAACCGCGACGCTGCGCTGGCAAACCATTTCGTTCGCGATCAAGAGCGAAAGGAATAAGACAGTGCGAGCTGTCCCCAACAACTTTAAGAAGGCCCTAATTATTTCTTTTGGATAAAATAAACACTTTTTAAAATTTATACAACAATATTTTTATTTTTAATTGTTAAATAAAAGTGATTTCGGAAACTCAATTAGTTTGTTTCACAATATTCTTTGACTTGGTAGTTATGTGGTATTTTGAAAGTACTGAATGCAATAAGGTAGGTGGTGGTGGGGATGAAAGCAAACATTGCCAAGAGTTGAGCTACAACAGAAGTGCATGAGTCTGTAACCATGGCAACCAGACATGTTCGTTTAATGAGATGTGTTGAGGCTATTAGCTTCAAAATTCTTACTTTGATTTTCTTTTTCTACCTACATGCTTCATTTCAAATATGTAGTAGTTCTTGCAGTAGTTGTGAGGACGCCTATATGACGTTTTAAGGCTCGGCAGACCCAGTCCCATCTTAAATTTAAACTCACATAAGAGGAGTGTTAAACGCGTAACAAGATTACTCGAATGATAAATGATTGTGAATATCTCATTTTGAAGGTTAGGAAAGTGCGATAGAGTATTTTCAATTTGTTTTTTTACTTAACTGAAAATCGAAGTTTTCAATTTGTTTTCTTATTCAATAATGCAAATAAATATAAAAAAATGTAAAAAGTTCACCACCTTTGAAGTTTAATTATCTTTCAAATAATAGTAATTTCAATAAATTTGGATAATTTATGACGAAAAATCTGCTTTATTGTGGAAGCATGTACCTACGCGCCGAATTTGTGTTCCTACTCGATACAGTGACTATATCAAAGCCCACTAAAGAATACCGTTGCGAGGCGGCCAATAGGATAGGCGCGCAGCGTTGCCACATCTACTAGCCTCGAACACTCCTGGTATTTACCGCTCGTGGCTTGATCGCACAGTTTAAAGAATTATAAATGCATTGAGTCAGCCGCTGTCAGTTAGAAGCGTGGGAAGAACGTGACAACGTCGCACTACGGCGATTGGAGCATTCAAGGTCTCGGTGTACACAAGCCCGTCCCTCAACGGTATTTTTTAGTGGGCTTTGATATAGATAGATACAGTGCGGCCATATGAAAGTTGCCGCCATGTTTATCCTAAAAGTAATATTATCTGCTCATAATTATAATGTAAAGAATAGTATTGTATCTCTTTGTAATTATAAGAGAAATGACCTCTTTGTTTTTTGTTTTTTTTTATAAAGGGAAAAACATGCGATTTAATTGTTACAGTTTGTTATTTATATTGAAATTAAATAATAAAATTTGTGTTTCTTCTTAAAAAGTGTATTCTGTTATTTCGTGCAAAAAGATATAAAAAATATAATCTTGCGGCCAGTAGGATACAAGACCTCACTTGGCCAAAGCATGTGTTTAGCCTGCACTCTGATGGTTATCCCATCAACATGTTGCTGTCCGTTAATTTTGAATGTATGAGAGAAAGCTGTGTTTAATAACACATACTCACATACATTGTCACGCATGGGCATTTCAGTACGTTTTCAGTCAGGGTTACGTCACCTCTAGTTCCCACCTATATGAAGCTGCCCTATATTTGCTAGCGGAAGAATGAAACTAACACAAACTCAATGCTAGTAGTGTACAGTCCTGCCACTTGGAGAGCTTCGGTCAACTCAGAAATATTGTTTCACTTACCGAGCCTTAAGTGGCATCGATAGACAATTTTACTAGCTCCAAGCTAAAATAATTGGGAAGAAACTAGCAAAGTGAAGCCTACATTTACGTTCTCTTCGGAAGGGCTGTACATTTACTGTTTATGTTCGAAACGAGTATGGTGTAAATAGTACTTGATCAGCATACCGTCGTACCCTTCCTTTACACATTACTCTTCACTTCGTTGCGTAGTTTTCTTTAAAATCAATATCCTTAAAACCAAATTGTATTCGATTTGGCACTTCCATTCTATTAGATCGAATCAGACTACAGATAATTCGATCCTGCAGTTGAACCGTTGACGTGAGTTGGGCTAATTTCCAAAATTAAGTTTACATGTTTATGTTTTAGGTTTCTACCAACTATTTGGGGAATCTGTCTACTCACGAAGGCGTTGAATAGCTGCCTACTTGTACTAAATGAATGCTGCAGTCGAATTTGTTTGCACCTCATCCTCCAGCCCTAGACCCCACGCGCTGTTCTGTTCCGCTCGCATCAAAAAAACACGCTTGGCGCGTTTGCACCCCGACGTTACGGCCACGAATCAGAAGCTGCCCCCACAGTAAATTCCCCACGTGGATTTGAACAGGGTACTTTTATGGTATTTTACGTTTTGATCCATACGTTTTGCCCTACCATATACAAAAACCCGCATCTTTCTAAAAATTTTCGTTTAGCTAATAATAATAATAATAACTGATTTTGGGGGGTTTTTTGGCCATAAAGGGGGTTGTTTTTAAAAATTGTTCAAAATCCTTTTTCGTGCATCTATAAAGACCTAATTGACGTGTTTGGTGCAAATTTGTTCGAAATCGATCGAATACTTTTCTCTCTAGCTAATAATAATAATATTTATTAGTTAATCGCCTACTTTAATAAAAGTAAACAAAGCTAGAGAGAAAACTATTCGATTGATTTCAACCAAATTTGCACCAGACATGTCCAGTACGCCTGTGTAGATGCACGAAAAAGGGTTTTGAACAATTTTGAAAAACAACCCCCTTTTTGGCCAAAAAACCCAAAAAAAATCAGTTATTATTTTTTATAAAAAAACGGCTCTAACGATTTTGATAAAATTTGGCTTATTTGTAGCCTTTAATGTGCCCTACCATATACAAAAACCCGCATCTTTCTAAAAATTCTCGTTTAGCTAATAATAATAATAACTGATTTTTGGGGGGTTTTTGGCCATAAAGGGGGTTGTTTTTCAAAATTTTTCAAAACCTTTTTACGTGCATCTATAAAGACCTAATTGACGTGTTTGGTGCAAATTTGTTCGAAATCGATCGAATACTTTTCTCTCTAGCTAATAATAATAATATTTATTAGTCAATCGCCTACTTTAATAAAAGTATACAAAGCTAGAGAGAAAACTATTCGATCGATTTCAACCAAATTTGCACCAGACATGTCCAGTACACCTGTATAGATGCACAAAAAGGGTTTTGAACAATTTTGAAAAAAAACCTTTTTGGCCAAAAAACCCCCAAAATATCAGTTATTATTTTTTTATTAAAAAACGGCTCTAACGATTTTGACAAAATTTGGCTTATTTGTAGCCTTTAATGTGCCCTACCATATACAGAAACCCACATCTTTCTAAATATTCTCGTTTAGCTAATAATAATAATAATAACTGTTTTTGGGGGTTTTTGGCCATAAAGCGGGTTGTTTAAAAAAAATTTTCAAAACCATTTTACGTGCTTCTATGAAGACCTAATTGACGTGTTTGATGCAAATTTTTTCGAAATCGATCGAATAGTTTTCTCTCTAGATAATAATAATAATAATAATATTTATTAGTTAATCTCCAACTTTAATAAAAAAACTCTCCTACCCCACTCTACAAGTCACAGTGAATCTGTTTAGTAATTTAAATGTATTTGTGAGAAAGTATGTGCCAGTTCCTGGTACCGTTTATTTTTTTTGTAAATGTAAAATATACTTTTGTTGTGTAGGCTATGTGTCGTATAAAGAAAACAAGCATGTATTGTAACTAGGATTATGTTATATTTATTTAGTAGTAAATAGGCCTATTATCAGTCGGTTGTTCTGTGGCAGGAAAGAACAAGTTTAGTTTTAGATATAAAGATCAATAATATAAATTAAAGACCTAAGTCCGGGCTATTTGTTATTTGTTTTTGTTGTTGTAAATATGGCATGTTTGTTTTTCCAATGATCCGTATTGAATAAGTAACCATTAGGCTATTAAAGTATTGTGTGATATTCAAGATGATTGTAAAGTATAGTTTTTTTTTTTTTTTTAACGGAAACATCAGCTTTGCTGAAGCCTTGTAGCAAGCATGTTAGTCTACTAGACAAATAAATAAATAAATTAAAAGATAATATTTTTATCTTTCTTTAAATATATAATAACGGATGTAAATAAACTTCCAGTCAAAAAACGTGCTTCCGGTTGGTGGAATTTTTTGTCTAGCGAATTAGAAAACCAAAGTGTGTACTAAATTTGGACCAAATCGGACGTACAATGCGGCCGTTAGAGTGCGAACACAATATATACACATATAATTATAAAGTTTTTAATGACATCCAAAAAGTGTTCAGGGGACCGTGATTGTTGCTCATTGACCATTCTCAACCTTAGGTCTCACCATAAGAGTCATTGAAATATCTCATCTTTCCTATGGAAATCCACTAGTAAGTAACTAATAATAATTCGACCACGCAGCTGGACCGCTGACGTGAGTTGAGCAAATTTCCAAAATTAAGTTTATATGCCTATGTTTTAGGGTTTCAACCAACAATTTGGGAAATAGGTCTACTCACGAAGGCGTTGAACAGCTGTCTGTGTGTACGCAATATATTAGTAGAATTTGTTTGCGCCTAGTGGCCTCGCGAGTTTGCACCACTTGGCTTCAAACCGGGTGCTTTTATGGTATTTTACGTTTTGATCGATTTTGGGGGAACCAAGCGAGCTATAAGGTCGCGTAAAAAAAATGTGCAGAATAACATCCTACATTTATATTTTTAGAAAAAACTCTAAAAAATTTCACTCTCGTAGTAAAAATATTAAAAAAATCGTTACTTCCGGTCAAAAAACGTACTTACGGTTGTTGGATGTTTTTGGCTAACGAACTCGTCCGAGCTACATAGACAACCAACATGTGTACCAAATTTGAACCAAATCGGACTTAAAATGCACGCTTATATATATATTTATTTTAATGACACCCCAAAACGTGTTCTGGGGACCATGATCGGTGCTCATTTGCTACTCCCGACCTTGGGTCTCACCATAAGGGCCACTGCAATAGCTCATTTTTCCTATGGAAATTCGCTAACAAGCAAAATTTACAGAGGGGTTTGAAAATACAGTGAAACGGACCACAAAAAACACTGATTTGTCGAAGGTTTACAAAATTAGTTTTTTTCAAAAAATTACTTACAATTGTATTTGTTTTTGTGTTCTGTACTTAGTCATGTACATGTTCAAAGACATTTATCAAGTAAAACACGACCAACTTATTGAATCGATATTGCACATTAATTACCGCCTACACTTTATTGCTATGGTTCTTGAGCCCCTCAAAATAATGGACGTGTCTGTGATACCATTTGTTAGCGAGTTGATGAGCTATCGCAGTGGCTCTTAAGGTGAGGCCTAAGGTCGGTAGTAGTAAATGAGCACCGATCATGGTCCCCTGAACACTTTTTGGATGTCATTAAAAACTTTAAAATTATATGTAATTTCAGTTTTTAATTATTATAATTTCACCAATCATCTGTAGGCCTATACTTAAACAGAATCTGGCGTAGATTATACTTTCGGGTTATTTTTACAACTTCAATCAATAATATAGGCTAATGTCTTGTGAAGTTGTGTTTTTTTAAAATATGAGTTATAAAACTAATGTGGGCTATAATACGTTATAGTATTTGCTTTGAGGTTATAATTTGAATATAAATACAACCTTTTATCATCAACAAATCCATTTATACTGTACAAATTCAAAGAAGAGATGCCCATTCGTTTACCATCGGAAACATTCGTACATCTTCGTATGACATATACACATATTCGTTTATTCATTTCGTCATTATAATATTAATACATTCTAAATAATTTGATACATCAATCTATACTAGTATTATAAAGAGTAAAATTTGTTTGATTGTATGTAGGGGGTAATCTCTGGAACTACTGATTTTATTGAAAAAATAGTTTTACTAATAAAAAGTTTCACTATATATGAGTAACATAGGCTATAATTCATTTTGATAAAAACGTTTTTTATTTCATAACAGCATTTGTAAATTTGGTCGGAAAAATTCTTAGGTTAGGCCTAGACTGACGAATTACCAAAATACCAAAGCAACCAATTGAAAAAAGTAACAGATAAAACAGCTGTTTGTTCTAATATTTCCACTAACACCTGATTTCAAACTTTGAAGCAACTATTTTTTGTTATTTCAAACTTTTAGGTTAGGTTTTTATTAAAGTGTAGACCTGAGCCTTGCTGGTTCTTTTAACCTTTATTATACCTGCTGTTATAAAATATACGAAATAATTTGATTTGAACATTAAACATTATCTTAGCTTTGGGGTTATTATTAATCCTACACCTTCATTATAAAGAAAACATAACATGATTATGTGTATAGAAGGTTCCAACGGGGTTGGCGTGCGGAGCACGCATGAGTTTTCCTAGTATGAAATAAAAAGCAATTAAAAAATAATATTTGTATATTTATATTGATATATTTAATAATGTATATAAATACAAAAACAAATAGGCCTACAGTTTTATAAAAGATATCTAAATAATCTTTACAATTGTAAAGGGGAGTTAAAAATTCCCACAGCATAGTTAGATAAGATTAAATAAAATTCGTTTCTTTTAAATAGTTTATTTTTTATTATTTATTTCTAAAGTATCTAATTTAATCTGCCTGTGATTTTCACGGGGGCTTACTAGTCTTAAACATTCATGAGATACATTTTTTTTCTTCAAAAACACACATACAGACAGACAACTTCTAAACTAAGCAAGATGTATATTGCATTATTTGCTACTAGACCTACTACTGAATAACATAGTAAAGATTGGTTGAATGGTTGCGAAACATCCTGTATATTGCTAGTGTTTATTATTACTTCTAGTTACGCCCAACAGCCCAATTGTTTAAGTGCGGCGGAACCCTTGGGCCACGAATAAAGTCGTACTTTATGCTATATTTAATTTAAATTCCTTACTTTAAGCCGTAGCGAAATTCGAACGTACAACTTCAAGAACTACAAATAAATATCAATCGTTGCAAACTCGACCTATACCAACAATAAATATGAACGTGGCCGTTAATGGACTTTTCATTCTATGAACCATGAAAATTCTTTTGGACCCGTTTATGAGTCTCTAGATAAAACTTCGCTTTAACGATCTAAAGGCTTAACTATTTATTACCATTGGGTTAGAACTTTTATTATATTGAACTTATTTTAGTACGCTGTACTTGAAAATAACAATTTCAAAGTGTATTCCAACTAGTATTTATCAAAGACGCTATAATTTCAGAAAAGGAGATCCGGAATTGTTAAACACGGAGCCCAGAAAAATTAAACAAAAGAATTTTGCTATTATACAAAAATACACTCGTTTTATCGATAGTTGGTTTCGATCTAGAGATGAAATAATTCGACCACGCAGCTGAACAGCTGACGTGAGTTGAGCAAATTTCCAAAATTATTAAGTTTATACGCCTATGTTTTCAACCAACAAGTTGGGAAATAAATCTATTCACGACGGTGCTGAATGGCTGCAAAATGCTTCGCACGCCATTCCGAATATTGGGAGTATTTTCAATACACAGTGCATTGCGTGCTTCGCACGCCAACCACGTATTGGGAGTATCTTCAATACACAAAGCATTGCGTGCGTCTCACGCCAACCCCCGTATTGAGAGTATCTTCAATTCACAATGCATTGCGTGCTTCGCACGCCGTTCCGCACATTGGGTGTATCTTCAATACACAGTGCATTCCGTGTTTCGCACGCCAACCCCGCGGTAGAATCCACCACATGGCTTTGAACCGGGTACTTTTATGGTATTTTACGTTTTGATCGATTTTGGGGCAACCAAGCGAGCTATAAGCCTAAGGTCGCGTAATAAAACAAAATGTGCAGAATAACATCCTAGATTTATATTTGTAGAAAAAACTCTAAAAAACCATTTATTCTCGTAAGAAAAATCTCAAAAAATAGTTACTTCCGGTTAAAAGATGTGCTTCCGGTTGTTGGATATTTCTGGCTACGAACTCGTCCAAGCGACGTAGACAACCAACAAATGTACCAAATTTGGACTAAATCGGACTTAAAATGCGGCCGCGAGAGTCCGAACACATAGGCTATATGAGTGCGAACATATATAAACATAAATATATACATATAAATATATGATTTTTAATGCCACCTGAAAACGTCTTCTGGGGACCATGATCGGTGCTCATTTGCTACTCCCGACCTTGGGTCTTACCATAAGGGCCACTGCAATAGCTCATTTTTCCTATGGAAATTCACTAATAATAGAATTGCACTTGTAATCACAATGCAGTATCATTATAGTAATAGATAGTTATGTAATTAGAAATGATGTAATGGCAGGGTTTGCATTTTCAAATAAGCCAATATTATATATTTAAGTAAGAATACTAGATGGGGATAACTGAGTGGGGATGGGAGTTTTTAAATAGAGATAAAAGCATAAACTGGAGGGGTTTTTGGGAAAGGTTCTTGGGCGACACGATGTATCTTGGGAGTCAGGGGCCTTCGGGGTCAAGGAGAGGCGAGGCTTCTTTCCTTCTTTGAGGTGTTAAAGCCGAGGAGGCATTCGGAGCAAGGAAGCTGAGCTGTCCGACCCGAGCAACCAGGGCAGAGTAAAGGTGAGGGCACAGATAATAAGAGGACAATTATCGAATGTAAATTTTGGGTTAGAATCAGTTTTCGTCGGTTAAAGTATTGGGAGAGTTAGTTATTTAAAAAAGAATTCATATTTGGGAAGTAGAAATTTGTACTCAGTTTTGCCCGTTGTGTAAAGTATTAGATTTAGATTAAAGTTTATTGTTGCTACCACACAGTATCAAATTAAATGTATGTAGACCTTTCGATGAGATATATAGTATACTAGCTGACCCGTACGGCGTTGCCCGTGGTGGTTGGTATTTTCAGTCTTTTTAACGTAATTGTATTCTTTTTAAGTGTTCAGTCAGTGAGTGGTATTTGGCTTTTATATATATAGATCTTAAATAATAAAAGCACTATTGTCATAATAATAAAAGATCTGAAATTATGATTTTAGTAACTTTGATCCCCCCCTAAACCCCTCCTAAAATTTCGAAATTTGTCATAAACCTTCTTAGTGAGCACCTATGGCCCTAGAGGAAGCTACATACCAAATTTCATTCCAATCTGTTCGGTAATTTTGGAGAAATCGTGATTTAGTCATTTTTACCCCCCAAACCCCCATAAAATTTTCAATTTTTTAAAACCCCTTTTCCCTTTTTTTTTATTGAACACTTATGGCCCTAGAGGAAGCTACATACCAAATTTCATTCCAATCCGTTCGGTAGTTTTGAAGAAATCGTGATTTAATAACTTTGATCCCTCCCAAACCCACAATAAAATTTCGAATTTTTTCAAACCCTTTCTTAGTAAGCACCTGTGGCCCTAGAGGAAGCTACATACCAAATTTAATTTCAATCCGTTCGGTAGTTTTTGAGAAATCGTGATGAGTGAGTCAGTGAGTGAGTGAGTGGTATTTCGCTTTTATATATATAGATTTATATATCCTTATAGACCTACATATGATATAGGTTTGTAATCATGTCACTAAATTAGAGTCAAGAGACAAAAACCAATAAAGATATTTCCTATTATTATTATTTGAAGAGGAAAATGTTTTATTTACTGTTATAACCATGGTAAGAGTTAGGTGATTGTTGTGGAGGATATTAGAAACGTACCTCGACAAAACTGCAACCTGCTACCAACAGCCGCGCACCATAAAAAGTAGCATATCTCTCGATACATTTTTAGTCAATCATCAAAAATGAGGTTCGTTAGATTTGTTAGAAAAATATATAAAAAATTTATTCATGTAAAATGTTTATACAACTAGCCATTTTGTTCATTTACAAAGATTTTAAATGGCCGCTATTTTGGTTTTGGATTTCGGAAAATATTGATTATTTTTTTTTAGGTTTTCCTAAATGTTATAAAATTGTGTGTATAATTTAAAAATTATACGTTTAGTAGTATTTTAACAAAAAAATAATACGTGAACAAAAAAAATGGCGCCTGTGTGAGTAACTGGGAACTTTCGGATGATTTCAATATGATATTTAGATTTACTTTTAGCCCAGAAACAATGCCTTAAAATATCGGTAAAGAGTTCTAGAACACTCTACACATAGATATCTTTGAGTTCAGTGTAACGCTTGCTACAACTTATAGAGGAAGCAACTTACCGTAACATTGTTTATGCAAAAGTTATAAGGCTAAATCTAAAACTTCCATTTTACAAAAATGTGTTGTTTCGTATGTTCAAATTAAGGCAAAAGTATTAGGTTGATTGCAAACATGTAAAGGACTGTTAATTCAGAACATGGACAAATTAGAACGAAAAGAAATTTAGCTTGATCCGACAAATGGTTGCGAGATACAGGGTGATTAAGGAATAAACGGAGAAACTTTCAGGATGTGTTCTACTAGTGAAAATAAATACAAAAAGTATTAATATAAACATAGGTTCGGAAATGCTTTGTTTTCCAGCTATCCGCCATTATTATCTTTGGATGAAGGAAACACACATATTGAACGCAAATTTTGGATACGTATTTGGTGTGACATCTTTTACCCACGTACAACAAACAAAACGTCGTTTCATATATTTTCAAAATGGCGGCCGTTTAAACTTTTTCGTGTAAAATATCTCGAAAACCGCTAACTTTACAAAAACAATTCAAGAAACAAAAAATCCTTTTTTAAAGACAAACATAACGGGGATTTTATTACTTCTGTAACTTAGAACATAACCGAGTTATTGGCTGAAAACTAATCATTTTATCTGGACCTCTCTGGACCCCTTTTGTGAATATGTTCCTGGGATCGAGACAAACATATTTCACAATATAAACATGGGTTTAAATATACAATATAAACATTATTTCTACGGGGCTTATTTTTTCGTCTGTCTATGTGTTTTTTTACAAAATACTTAATATTTTTGGAAGTAGAAAGGATATTGAGCTCAAACTTTGTACACCTATTTGTTGCGTAACCTCTTATCACTGTACGAACAATTAGAACATTATTTTAAATATTTTCAAAATGGCAGCCGTTTATAATTTTGAATGTCAAATATCTCAAAAACCGCTAACTTTAGAAAAAAATTACAAGAAACAAAACAGTTTACTTTTTTCATGACAAACACAATGGTTTTTCTATTTTATCTGTAGCTCAAAGGATACCAGAGATATTGACAAAATAAACGGTACCAGATAACTGCCACATACTTTCTCCCAGTTGAAACTTTATACCTTTCCAAGAGTAGCATAGAAGATGGTTATTTAGAATTGCAAAAGTAGGAAAATATTAGATGCATGCAACACACATCCATATTATATTATTATACTAGCTAGCCCGATCCGGCTTTGCACGGATAGATAAATCAAAGTTAAATGTATATTAACAAAAAATATATTATATCAATGAATATAAATTACACTATGTATTTCTTAAGGGGAGATTTAGTAACATTCACCCCCCCCCCCCC
>JAGFPH010000880.1:141876-172737 GCA_018207615.1 Philaenus spumarius
GAGCATGATTCTCTTTTCTAAAACAAGGCCTGCAAAGAAATCAGCAAAGAGGACTAATTGTAAACTATGTCGATCAAAACTTGTTGGTAACTATAACTACGGTGATTATAATTTTATTAATTCTGAAACAACTACAGAACCCTATTTAGTGAGTGTTCTTCATCAGTTTTTAGTTACTGTATATTAAAAAAAATTACCATCAACTTTTTATCTATAGAATTTTAGGCAACAATTATAAAATATAAAATAATAATTTAATAAATGTTTAACTAGATATATATAAAAAGAAACCAATGAGTATTGAGTTTGAACCAATAACTTAGGTACGGTAGGCCTACTTTGAAAGCAGGAAAATAAAAACTTCAGAGTCGAATAGTTTTAACAGAGTAAGTTTAATATGACATTTTTTAAGGCACATTAAAGTAAACATTTCTTCATAGGCCTAGTAATAGTACTTTTAAATAAGCTGGAGATAGCCTATTTTTATAATGATTAAAAAAGTAACTATGTACCTTACTTAAATGTATTTATTGAAAATCTTAGAAAATGTATCATTGAATTGTCTTTAATAAATCAATTTGAGTTGAACATTTATTTTAACAAAACATAAATAACGTAAGTTACATTTTAATTTCCTATTCAAAACAATCGGTTCAGTCTTATTAAAAACAAATCTTACTTAAATTATCTGAACCTCTATTTCCCATATTAGTTTACCACCAAAATGCACTATAATACAAATCTATTTTTATCTTAAGTAATTTTTTAGTATAGATTCTTTTAAATTGCAAAAATAGATGTAAATAGAATTCTAACATATGGTGCTAGAGGGATATTTTAAAGTTCATTGTGCGGGCTTTAATTTGATACGTAACATGACCAACTTCAAAACGTAACTAAATGTTTGGCTACAGCCTACTTGTTGAAGAAAGTTGAAAATCTCAAAAATACCGCCTTGTAGAATTTTTCAAAAAAATTTATGTTGCGCCGACGTAAGATATTGGTTAGATTTCAGCCAAATTTCAATGTGGAGAAAAGATGGGATCAAGAGTAAATAAAATTTAGAAGTTTAAGTAGGAGCTATAAAACTACTAGGAGCATAACATTTGTAGACTATTTTAAGTTATTTATATCTAAGTTATACATTTTTTCTTCACATCAATGTTATGTTACAATGACTAATTATTTAATAATGGCAATTTATTTAGCCTATTATTATGTTGAATACTTTCAATTTCAGTTTATACTGGTAATAAAAAATAATATTTGAACACTGGGTACAGAATTATAAAAATTTAGTAGGCCTATTTATATTTTTTTCTCGGCTAACAAACATGTGTCGGAATAACATAGCCTACATTCAAACAAAATCTTAGGTGGCTTATGAGATTTTCAAAACTCTATTTTTTTTTTAAACGACAACATTGTTTTGTTTGGTACCTATGCATTAGCCCGGACCTTCAATAGGTTGTCATCTTAAGGCTTGTCCATATTTTGGTTCAAACAATTATGGCAATCCTAACAAAATATGTATATATATAGCCTAAGAAATCAGAAACCCACAACAAAAATCAATCGATGAATTCTGCTATTTCTACAATTTAAAAATTTTAAAAATCTCAAACATGTTTTTAAAATAGATTTGGAATAGATAATTGGTTGGTAAAATAATATAAAAAAGATCAAATAAATCTGAAACACAGAGTTTAAGACCTTTTGTTGATTTCAAATAGAATAATCAGAATATGGATTGTAATTGAATTGTGATAGGCTAGATTTCTTTCTTCTTGCCTCACTTTCTAATTTAAAAAACTCTTTCCAATGAACATGATCTTCCTGTGAAACATAAAATATGTTTCCAAACTCCCTGATCACTAACTTTTTCCAAAAAACATTATCGTTACCAAAAGAATCATATAAAAATTTACATGTGGAAGTTAATCTGAGAAAACTCTTTGGAGGTAAATAATCAAATATTTTATCCAATAACTCTACAGGCAAAGCCAAAAGTCTATCATTGAAACCAGTTTTGTCCCATATACAAGATCTTACAGCTAAAGGTAGTTTATTTTTAAAATTTACAGACAGACGTTTCAAATTTTTAAACACATAACTTTTCGGGAAGCTTGATTTACAATCAATAAACTCAGTTGGATTTACTAACATTGAAAACGTTTGTAAAACATCATTTGTGTCACAGAAAAACATGCTAACGGACAATTGATTCAAAGTTTGACTACAAATCAATATGCACTCTCTATTTTTAAACGGCTGAAGGAAAAATGAAAGTTTATATTTTCCATCACTTGTCTTCCAATCTGGGGGCATTTCTGTCAGAACATTTAGTCGCCTTATATCATAATGGCGGGAACTATCACCTTGGAGCGGTTCACAACAGGAAGGAATGAAACCTGTTTCAACCGTCATGATGTAAAGTAGAACAACAGTAATGTCTGTGATGGTTGGGTCGACCAAAGACGACATCAAAGTTTTCAGAGCTTTTGGGATGTCATGAGCAGAACACTCATCAATGAGTAGCACCTTGAACATCCCTGAAACGATAAACAAATATTTGTCTTTCTTTCAAAAAAACTGATTCAACATCTGATTTCAAAATTGTGTGCTACAAACAACACACAAACACTTCAAGGTCATGCTATATACAAAACATTACTAAACACTTACATTGTCACTGATAAGAAAATAAAAAAAACCATGCAGTTTTACAATTGACAAAATAATAATATATAGTCATTACTAGGTATAGCCATGATTTCAAACTTTAATAACATTTTAAAATGAAGCACAGAGTAAAAGACCAAATTAAGGCCAAAAGATGAAAATTACTTAATCATTATTTAGACTAACATTATTTAGTTACCAACAGAAGAAGGTTTAGCCAGGCAATAATCTTTACTCGTGTGGTCGAAACAGGATTTGTCATGAAGTATGACCAATTGTTTTTCTTGTTACACTGGATGGGAAAAATGCCTTCAATTCTGCGAGGTGGGGCAGATATTCTGAGTGCTCTTGAGCATTTGTTCAGAACTACGGGGTACCTGATCTTCACGGCTAGGGATTAGGCCTACCTGAGGAACAGACAGACTCTATACTGTCGTTCCTCAACAGCAGGGGAAAAAAACAAGAATTAGACCTACAGTCGGATTTAGGGCAAGGATCAATCTTGGAACTGGAGAGATGCCGGAAGGTACGTGTACCGTTGAATGCACTGACAATGTGGGTGTATTAATCGAGGCTCGTAGTACAAAACTTTCTCAGTTGAAATTGTATCAGGTCATTATGAAGGTTGGCAAGTGGATGCAGCATCACAGCCTGCAACTGGCATTGCAGATGTTTTAAATACCCCGGTGTGCCAGCATTCCCACACACTGGCAGACTATGATGGTGAGTAATGCGTTCCTCCCACAATAAAAAATATAGGCAATAATCTAAATATTATTGCGAAATCCATGGTTCCATTATTTGTGGAAGGACCCCGTGTGAATGTTCTTCAGAGCATCATTTAAAAGAAACTTTAAAAACTGACAGCTAACTTAATCATGATCAATTCTAGTTTGAAATCAATTGTCTACTGAATGAAAAAACTTAAGACTGACGAACGTCATCCTTCAAGGCTGTTTTCTCAATCACTCCTCCAAAATGACTTTGAGCTTAGTACGAGCTGATATATTTTACCATTTTAAGAATTACGAGTACACTGGATATCTTCTCTCTCTCTCAAAAAAAAAAAAATATATATAACAGTGAAAATGCAAATCAGAAAGAAACTTTCAATGTAAGTTGGAAGGAAAAGAAATAACTTGAACTGTTAATCAAAATTGGGAAACAGTTTGATAATAGGCTAACTTATTGTATCTGGAAAAAACTATGAAAAAGCAGAAATGGGCTAGTAAATAATTGTTTTAGGCCTACTAGGTCAAAAATATATTAAGTTATAACTTTCAGTACGGTAATGTCAATTTAGAAATGACAAAATTTAATGAACCAGTATTTTCAATCAACATTATGTCCATCCATTTAAACATTTAGCCTTAGACTAACTTACATAGGCCTACTTACTACTACTTTTGGATTTTGTTACATTGTAAGGTAATATAGCTACTTTTTATTTTTGGTAAAAATCTTTATCTTGAATTCAGTTTTACTGTTATAGGCCTAATGTTGAAATAAAAGTTGCAACACAACAAAGACACTAAAAACAATTAACACCTAGTAGAAATATAAAAATGCAACAACTCTGGACGGCATAGGCCTATTACCACTGTTCAGATCAAGTGAAATAATTTTGTAAAGAGTCTGTTATTAAACCAAATAGGAATATAAAAGGCAAAATATTTTCACAATTTTAAAACTAAAACTAAACTAAGCTACTAATTTTAACTTGATTGGCTATATACATTGATAGGCCTACTATACCAAAATTGTTTTTTCGTTATTTGACAGGTCTTGGGAGTAGCCTAAGCCTACCCAAACAGAGAAATAAAAAATCTTGCTGCAAATACTCTATAATATGCACGCCTAGATAAGAAATTGTGGCAAAATGTAGGCATTAGCCAAGTAGGCCTATTTCACTATAAAAAAACAACAGTAGGCTATCACTATTACAACCTCAAAACATCTATAGGCCTATCTGTAGCCTACACTATATAAAAAACAAAGTCTCTTTGTCAGTTAGTTTATAACTTAAACCTAGAAACGAGCGGCAATGCTAACAAAAAAGGATTTTTTGGCATTTGCAAGCAATTTTTCAAAAATTCGCCAAAAATTTAGTAAAATGAACCAAAATCCAAAAGTGTTAATTATACTGTTTATAGCCTATAGCTGTTTTATAGAAAAAAGTCTAAAGAATTCATATGCAATTAAGTAAAAAATTTATTGATGTTTGTAAAAGTTTAGCTCAGGAAGATAATAAAACTTTTGTAATTTAGTTCTAAATAGAAATGTATAAACAAAAATATATGAATTTCAAAAATTTTGTTCACAAAATACTAGTTTCTACGTTCCTATTAAAAGACGGCTCTAACAAAATTAGGCCTATTTTGAAAAAATTATTAGGACTATAGGCTACCGGTACATATAATATTCTTTACCAAAAAATGAAATTTTATTATACCAAATTGTAGATAATAAACCGTAGAATTGAACTATAGGCCTACACTTGAAAATTGTATGTAATCTTAGCCTACATTTTGTTATCAGATATAACAGAATAAAAGAAATTGCCTAAATGCCTGATGAATTTTACCAAAAATAATATAAATAAAAAGTTAGGCCTATAATAAAACACTGAACAATATCAATTTCAATTTTTTTCACAAATCACCAGTTTTTTTGTTCCTACTACAAGACTGCTAACAAAGCTAGGCCTAGTTTGAATAGTAATTTAGGAATAAATAATATACTTTGACCAAAAATGAAATATTATTATAAGAAAGTGTAGAAAATAAATCATAGAATTTAGGCCATCTGTATTAGGGTGGGCCGAAAAAACGCATTTTTTTATTTCAAAGTTGTAATAGCGCGGAAAAGTTGTGAATTATATAGACAAAAAAAAATTTCAAAATCGGTTGACATCTTCCGGTCGCACATATAGGCCCTAAAGTTTGACAAAATATTGAAAATTTCACATTTTTGCGAGTTTTTTTTTTATATATCTTTAATATACCGGTACTTTTTTTAACGCAATAGTTACAGTATTTTTATTTTTGAACATGAGAACATTGTGTTTTATTATGGCTTGAATAAACTAACAACTTCCGGTGGCGCAATGACCCCATTGCTAGGCTATAGAAAAACAGTGTGCACCTAAAAAAGATAGTTAGGCCTATGGCATGATGGGTGATATCAGTAACAACAGGCATGGTAATTTTCGACTTGCTCTATATTTAAAAAGCTTAAATAGGCCTATTTAACTATTTATGTTACAGTATAGTTTTGCTATTCCTGTATGAGTTTTGTCATACAGTATGAGCTGCCATTCCGCCACATGTTTGCAATCCTCGATGGCAAGACAATTGGCCTATACTTCTAAAGGGCCAATCGGTGAAAAGTTAGTTGACTGCCAAAAACTGTCAGTGGTTACCTTTCCAGAGTATTGATTATCAGATCATAGAGATAGACAGAAAAGTGCTTAGCAAAGATAAGCAATACCTACTTGACATTTTAGTGGCAATAAAATCAGGAACCTGTAAAAAAAGATTTGGCTGTACAAGATCCTGGGCACTTATCACATTCGAGATGGTTGACAAAAGCAAATAGAACTCTCAGATTGCACTTAAGTGAAGAAAGCTCCTCAACTGAACATCAAGAACTAGCTTTGTTTATATTGAAATCATACATGCCAATGTGGTTTGCTATTAAAACAATTAAACACTTACAGACGACCCGAAACTTGTTTACCAAGCAATACAATCTAGGCCTACCAGGTATATTTGCCAAAACCTTTGCTTGATGTTGTCGATCCTGTGATCGAACGGAATGATTTTTTCACTCACCCAGAACACTTAATGTTAGCCATGATTCAAGATGACAAGAAACACATAAGAGCGTTCGGACTTAGAAGAATTCTGAAGGCAAGGCAGATAGATTTAACGTCCAGCGGTTTTGCACTTTAAGGCTAATGAAGACGGGACCTACAGTTTTACGTGGAATCCGAACCACAGCCAATGATGTCTGTTAAGAAACCATTTAGAAAATTATTCGGGGTCAATGAGAATTGAACCCGGAACTTTTCCACTGATGGTTGCCATGACGATTGATAAAGCTTTAACGCCTTAACAACCATGGCCATCGTGGCGCAAGGCAGATAGATGCAAGAAGGAAAATAGTAAGAACATTCACACCACCAAAAATCAACTTCAATGAGCAAAACTACTCAGAAATGATCAACTGGATGGACTGTGAATTATATTCTCCCCCATTGATGGCAGAAATCAGTGACGACGAGATCAAATCTCACATCAACAGTGACTCAATTCCTGACTGGAACATTACTTTCACGCAATTCCCAGTTCACAAGCAGGCTGTTGAACGCGCTGTGTAATACTCGTCACGGAAGCCTCAGGAAAATTTTGTGAGCTGAAAATCGAGACGGATTTATAAGAAGCACTCTGCTGTCCAGATCATCCATGCCTAACTTCACCAGCAAATCAGTCTTCAAAGTACCTTCAGCTACAAATTAGAGAACACTACTAATGGACAAGTTCAGCTAACATGGACTATTTATTTTGAACTCTGTTTTTTCTTTTATATAAAAGTAAGTTTATTGTTAAAAACTATACTGTAACTTATATATTTAAAATAAAGATCAAATCGAAAAATACAATGCCCGTTGTTACTGTTATCACCCATCATGTCATAGGCCTAACTATCTTTTTTTTAGGTACCGGTAGCCTATTGTTTTCCTATATAGATAGCATTGGGGTCATTGCGCGACCGGAAGTTGTTAATTTATTCAAACCATAATAAAGCACAATGTTCTTATGTTCAAAAATAAAAATACTGTGTAACTATTGCGTAAAAAAAAAGAAATTTACAAAAATGTGAAATTTTCAATATTTTGGCAAATTTTAGGCCCTATGTGCGACCGAAAGAAATCAACTGATCTAAACCAAATTAAAACACAATGTTTTTAGGCTCTGTTTGAAGACGTTACAAACTATTATATACTTACATTACAAAAACATCTAATTAAAAAATTTAAAATAAAAAAATTTAAAAAATAAGTTTTTTTCGCATTTTGCTAACCTTTAGGGCCTATGTGCGACCGGAAGATGTCAACCAGAATTTTGAAATTGTTTTAAATATATTTTTGTCTATATAATTTTAACTTTTCCGCGCTATTACAACTTTGAAATAAAAAAATGAGTTTTTTCGGTCCACCCTAATCTGTATAAGCTACTTACAAATTCTCATTTTGTATTCTTATTTTACATTGTATTACTTGTTCCACAAAATTAGAACAAATTGTCAAAAAGTTCTCACGGATCAAGCGAATACAATATGAAGACCGTTAGAACTATCGTGAGAAAGCCATTAGCCAATCGTTCTCAAGTCGAGTTTTGAATTCAACAGAAAGTCTGTATTTCCTAAGACTGTACCCAATAAAACCGTTAGAGTAAAGTTGGTTTATTGCTTTAAATGAAACGAAAGTTTGAAGTGCTGTCTACAAACCGATATAATCAAATCTCTAAACAAATATATCGAATTGTAAGAGATACCTCGAATGCAAAATGTGCTGTTTCATTGGTTGAAAACTGTCCAATTACAAGGGTTTACAACACATCCAATAACATCGAAATTATAAGAGTGGCAAATATTTGGAAGGCACCATTACAAAGTACCTACAGATGTTTACGAATTCAATGGTATACAGTTATTCTGTTGAAAACAGGTTCTTGTCTAATCATTGTACGGCTTAGAAATGTGACAAAAAGTGATTCGCTTCAACGAGTTTTGTTTGTCACTCGCTTCAGCCATTTAGAAAAAATACACAAGTAAATATATACGTTTTAGAAAGAAATTGTAAATATAAAAATTAAAATTTGAAACATTACCTACCTTTCCAATACCTAGTTTTTGTCTTTTTGAGATCTTGGAAGATTTTTAGTGGGTTAAATATTCGATACAATCACGCATGATAAATGTGTTGTCGTGGCATGGAAGGACTAACTATAGCCGCTTTGAGGGTTAAGAACCAATGATTTGATTTTCATGTCACAAACATATTGTGACCAATTTAAAAATTACAAATGAACAAGGTTATCTTCTTCACAGTTCATCAAAAGGTATGCAAATTGACTCCATAAATAATAAAATACATATCCTAGGCCTAATACCAAAGTAATAATACCATGCAATATTCAGAATAGGCTAATATAAAATAAGCAGATAAATTTCAGTATATAGGGCCTACGTACACCCCCAAATATATTATTGTGGCAGAAGTTACCAACCTATATACGGTAAACTATTGAAATACTAAAATCTTTGGTTGTATTATTACAATCTTCAACATTTACAGGTCATACTAGACAAGGTCTATACTGTGGCAGGGGTGTCATACTGGGCGCAAAAAATCCTCTATGTCTAGATCATGATAGGCCTATTCCAAGACGTTCAATTATATTACCAAGCATGTCAAGTTTATTAAACTGCTGATATTATTTGTTTCAGTTATAATTGGAACACATTTGTAAAAAAAGAAAATATCAAAAGCCTGATCTTACTTGTACCTCCAGGAACTGATCGCTAATAGGCTACATCGTATTTAGCCTCTACTATATTTTTCCACATATAGGCCTATATTATTTTATGTAGGCCTATAGAGACTACAAAAATACAAGCCCGAACATAAATCCAAAAGTAAATATAGGCTAGGCCTAGGCCTATTATATACAGGCCTTGGAACACATTTAATTATTCCATTACTTAGTGAGTCATTATAGTCATCATTGTTTTCGCCTTGATAATAGAGTAGGATAGGCCTATACGGTGAGCCTAATAATCAAGCTTGTTAAGTGAAAACAAATTAGCCTAGCCTAATTCAAACAATATAAAAGAGCCTCATACGTACAATTTTTTCTCACAAAAATAAGCCTAGGCCTAGGCGGCGTAAGTTTACTAGGCCTATTCGACCCTAGGCTGATATTTTTGCAAACGACGTTATTTTACATTCTCTACTGTTAAATGTTGAATATGTAGGTAAACACACTGAGACTAAATACTATATAGGTTAGAACCTTTAGGCTATTTTTTCCTTATTATTCTTGAAGTTCTGTTGCCATAGGTTAGCCTAGGGTCGAATAGTAAACTTGTGCCGCCTAAGCTTAGGCTAAGTTATGTTAACTGAATGCATTAACATGTTACCTAATTGTGAAAATGATTAATATATTCTAATAATAGGCTATTACACTGTTCTTATGTTGGTACCACTACTCTTGTTTCTAAAAAAAGTCGTCTGTGGTGATGAAACCAACAGTCATACGTTACTGAAAACTTAGCCAACAATGCCATAAAGCTGTACACTTATTATTCTGATTATATATTTGTAACACTATCCTACATACAGAATTGCTACAAACACTCGACATTTAATTGTCTAAGCCACAAACAATACAAACTTTTTTGAATTTATTAGATTTATCAGTAGGTTTAGATCAAGCATATGGCCAAGGAATAAATGGAAGGTTAGGGGTCAGCAATGCAGTACCAAATGCAAAATATTTAAATAAGCTATTAAACAAAAAGCGTCATGCATAACACAAATTCAAAACACAAAAGAGTGCAATAAGTTAGCAAAACTTTCAATTAGGCCTACTTACCATTTCCTGATTTTGATTCGTTAACCGATGTGGTTGTTTGGTTTTGTACAACATTCACACTTACAGATTCACTGTTATCACTCATATTTACACACTTCAATTAAAATTATCACTTCACAATATTTTATTTACAAATAAATCACTTCTACGAACTTAACATTTTTTATAAACGTAACGAATATAAAATAAAGACTACGCTAAAGCAACAGCCTTAAACTGACTCGACAAACTTTTAAATCATTTAGGAACAAGAACCTATAAGAACGAACTATTTATTATTGCAATTTACCAAACAATCCGCTTAAAAACTTCTTCGGTTTTGACTTCATTTTTACACAAGCGTCTAAATCGTATCCTAACATGCTTACTAGATACGTACATACAAAGAGTACCTATAATACTATTTATTATTTTTTTTTTAAAGGCGAAAAACCTAGGCGGTTATCATCGCCTACTATTTATTTTTATTAAATACTACAGTAACCTTGTTCTGCAGTATTTAATAATCTAGTCGTAAGTACTGTAGTACAGCATTTGGTCGAAATTCGACCAATTGTGGTTATAAAGTAACGAAATTATAATGTTTTTTTTAAATAATTGCAATACATTTTACTTATTATGTGGAAAAAGATTTACTATAACCAAAATTTCCAAATGAAATACTACAAAATAAATTAAAAATTAATTCGTCATTAATATTTTTTGAAATGTAATGTATCATAGATGTGCACTGCACACACAAATAATCAAGTGTGTGTTTATTTTACCTGCCTTAATGGTAACGTTTAAAAAATAATATCATTATTACGTACATTCAAAGAAATCAAATTAGAGATCAATGATGGAAAAAGAAAATCGTAATTACGTAAAAAAATGAGTTTCACACTTAATTAAAATAATTACCTTATAATAATTATATTATTTTTTAAACGTTAACCTCCAACTTAATTTTTTGTGTCAACTTCAATAATATCAAATTTTAATTATAAATTATAATTAGTTTATGTTAAAATAAAATGTTTACTTTTATTCTAGCTGGCATAATTACCTGGGGACAAGTGATTTACTATACCTTAAAATAACAATATGTACATAAATGTTATTCCCGTATCAAACAACTGTACTTCGGCAGTGGCAGCGCTGCACCTTATCGCGCTCATTTAAAAAACATTTCATAATGGTGTAATCATTTTATCACAAATCGGTGAATTGGATAGTTTAGATCAATTAATTCATTGGCTACAACTTTCCCGCTGGAAGTTTGTTTATAACGCAAAAATAAAAAATTTCCTCGCTTAGTAACTTTTCCATGTCAGTCTGTGATAATTCTCAAATATTTTCAATTATTAAAATTCGAAATTCCTGTTAAAATAAAAGTGTTTTATACTGTTAGAATCAGAACTTTATGTAGATTAAGAATATCTAAATTTTATTTTACTGAAGCCTTTCCATCGAGTTACAACAGAGAGTTAACGACTGCACATTACTGAAATATTACCAGCTGGTGTGTATCAGCATGGTGACGTCAGAGTGAAACTGGCGCCACAGTGCCGAGATCAAAGAAACGATTTAGCCCTTGTTATAGAGCCCTGCCTAAGACTGGCCCTGGGAAATGGTAACAACTAACGTGCCTAGGGTGCTGAAGAAATGTATGTATTTCACGGAAATACCCGAATAGAATCCGAACACTAAATCACTTCCTTATGTTTATTTACCTTATGCCAAACGAAAATATAGTTTCCTCTTCAAATCGATAGAAAATATCATTATACAAATAGATCGATTTGTAATAGATATATCGATTGCAAAATGAGCTTTCTCATTGGTGAAAACTGTCCAATTGTCCGCAAACGGGGCACATGAGTCGTTGAGCTATCGTCAAGGAAGCGAGATTTGCCAATACCACCTATAATACATGTACGCTTCGTCTTTTTAGCATAGGTAAATGATTGGAGAACCGCTAACGGGGCGTCACCGGTCGTCAAGAGTGAGAAGGTATAATAGTAATTTCGTTATAGTCGTTTCGTTGTAGGTGCGTTTCAAGCGTTGTGCACTGCAGTCCTCAAGCTGAACAATTACTCACGTGGCTGGTTGCAAACATTCATTGGAAGAGGAAGTTGAAAAACAACGGTTGTATTTATATACAGTTTATAACCTCACAGCAAATCTTATAACAAACATTACAACTTATTTTAACATACATTAGTTCTATAACTCATATTAAAAAAATCTGGAAATTGGTTGACCGTGCAGGCCAACCCTAGAACTTCCCGCTTAGTTTGAATTTTAAACGCTTAAAAATGAGTTTATTAAAAAGCATTCTACGCAGTTTTTAAAGCATAAAAAGAAAATTTACAGGTTTATATTGATTGGTTGAGAAATCTGGAAGATATGTTAAAAAAATACCAAAAAACGAAAATTTGTGAATTTTTAAACAACGATAACTTTTGAATGCGTCGTCCGATTTTCATTTTCAAAAAAGCAGTCGACGCAGTTTTTTAAACACAAAAAATCTATACATGGTTTTATTATGATTTTTTCGCACGCTTTAAAGTTATTTTTAAAATCATAAAAATTCCAAAAGAAATTTAGGTAATTTTTTTTAATTTTTTCGGATTGGCTAGATGGATTAACTCTCAAATCTAATCAGATCTAAGTTTTGATACACCCTTTCGAATGACATGTCGTAGAATTCAATAGGTTGATTCGTTTTTGAGAAACTGTACGACAAAAATTTATTTACACACACACACACACGGTCGGACATCTCGGCGGGAATAGTCAGAATGGCTTCCTGGGACCTCAAAACGTGGAGATTTAATGAAAACTCTACTTTCGAAAATCGGACCGAAATCAATAACTTCCCTTTATTGGTAGCGGGAAGTTAACAAATCAACTTCACAAGAAATTATAATGCTTGGTGTTGTTAACATAACCCCAAAGTATAATGGAGCATACTGTCATTTTTGTCTTCCTTGACGACCCGACTGCGGACGTGAAACGAGAGAAACGACAATAGTTCTTTTCACGCTTGACGAGTATCAAACGCTTCTCTCACGCGTAGCATTGACAATGACCCGTGTGCGGGCTGACTTCGAGTAGCAAATGATCGGAAAATAGTTTTAAAAAATAGGCTAACACAATATTTGGTGAACTATTTATAAAATAGTTCCACACAATAAACTTAAAATATATTTATGTTAATTTGCATTTTAAAATCATAGCTAATTAGGCTGTCTGCTTGGTTGGGTAGTAATTTTCAATTACAAAAAACATAATACATTACACGAATTCGTCGATCTTAAAAAAAAGAAAACTAAACTTAATATGAAACAAATAACTTTCAATACATGTATTTTAAAACAAATATGGACTATCAATATTTGTGTCAAAATTAAATCTTAAAAAAATAATATTTATTAAATTACAAAACGGAAAATATCTAGAAAACAAAAGTTTAAAACTAAGTTTTATCTAGTGTGGCCGATAAAAATTAGAAATTAAATTTTTGAAATAAAAAGCTCTACAGGCGCACCTCGTCTAAAAATTGCGGACGGTGGATCGGATTTTACCGTCACGCTCTTTCCGCCACGCATCACCCTCTACTACATATAGTATACATGTGTATATAGCAGAGTATATAGTTTACTTGGTAATATCCCTGAATTGGATATTGTGCTTCCTCATTTCGTAAGTTGTGTTAAAATAGTTTACTACTTGGTAATTCCTCTGAAATGGACATTGTGCTTCCTCATTTCGTAAGTTGTGTTAAACCTCTGAAATGGACATTGTGCTTCCTTCTTTCATAAAATGTGTTTTTATTTAATATTTTCTACATTTTTGAAGTGTAAATCAGAATATCACCATAGAAGTTTATACTTTTCCCGTGTGGTCTTAAGCACACCTGGATTTAAAAAAAATAAAGCCTACCTGTATTGCCATGCTTGTTGAGAAAATTTTGCAAACTGCACCCAATCGTACCCATTTAAATACTGTAAAACCTCTTCCTTACTAAGTTCAGTTCATGCGCTTCAAACCACCTAAATCTAAAATCCTTGAAAATTGGGCATTTTTAGATAAAATTATATGTATCCTAGAACTGATTTAAATTACAAAGAAAGCAATTATAATTTTGTTCCCTGACCCAAGGTTTATAATTTAAGTAAAGGAAAACCCATCCAATTAATTTAGAATAAAATTCCTTTCTAAAATAGGTTTTATCGCCGAGGTAAAAGTCTACCTCTCTGTAATAGGCATGGTAATGACTTGTCTTAGCGGCTTGTACACACTTCTGCCTAGCAACGTCCTTCTCTTATCGAATGCCATAAGGTCACCACTTACCAGTTGTCCCCGCCATTGTCCCGCATCAGCTGATAACGCCACAGAATGCCTTTCAGTCAAATACTGCCACCTTCGAAAACCAAATAGATTATGAGCCTTACAAACAAGTTTGAATCATTTCCTTGTGCTTTCTCCCACGGTATTAGCTGTTTAGACAACTATAACATTTTGAAACGAGGATTATATATGTAAATAGTTTAAAACATATTTGTAATTTCAAAAATGAAAGTTTGAAACATTTCCTTTCCAAAGGTTTTTGTTTTATTGAGATTTGATGATTTTTGTGGGCGAAATATTCAGTACAAGTCACACATACAGACACAATAATGCTGTCTGCCACTTGCTTAGAGCGCAACAAAATGCTTTTGCCTTACCGTGTAGCAGCCGTCCATTGCTACTGCCACTGCAATCCACAGCGACCTTAAGCAGGCCATTGGCTAACTTCCACATTATACCGTTTTATTCGTACGCCAGTTTTAGTTGAGTCGCCCTCAAGACAAGTGCTTAGTTTTCCTAGTTTTAGCAATAACTGTTTAGTTATTTAAATAACGGCAGCTGTTAATGCAGAATTTTGTATTACACTTGTGCAAGCCAGACCTGTTATTTGGGACAAATTTCTTGCTATCTATACAATGATAAAAGTGCTACACAAAATGTCTAACATGATGTTTGCGTAGACTAGAGCCAGATTTTGATGACAAGGATAAAAACATTAATAACAGATAAAAATAAAGTGCAAAAACAAAACAAATAAATGATAGTTTAATATACCGGGCAAATGAAAACCTTCTTAAAAACACAGATTCAAATTTAAATTAAAGAAAATAAAACAGCAAAATGTTTGTAAATTTACACTTAAAATAGGAAACAATTAGTTTATTTTCAAACCAAATATGTCTTTTCCCGCCCTTTCAGTAGTTCATAATATTATCTGTTTTTAGAAATGGCGTAAAACACTTAAATTACACTTTTGTCGTATAATCTATGAAATAATTCATATTTTCACAAATTTTTTAGACAAGAAATTAATTTGGGTGCTTTTAAAAAAGCAAGACAATTTGATATGTTTTTTAATTCCTCAAATTTATATTTTACTCTTCATTATAGCAACACTCTATGTACAACATTTATTTCTAGAACACTGACTTGTGAAGGGAAAAACCACGCAAGAATATGAAACAACAACCAATGTGTTGCTCGTTCGGTTTTTCGCCGTGCAGACAAAAAGCGAATAGGTACCGGTAGTGTGAAAGGAGCCTCAGTGTTTCGTTTGTAGGAGGTTTCCACGGAAACTTACGTAACAGCTGATACTTTGACGATGTTCTGTGAATAAACATAAAATATTTGAGGCGAAACCACAACGTGCCAGTACGTGCTTCGTACACCAATCCTCCATTTTCGCTCCGCACGCACAATTTTGTGACATGTGAGTGAAATAATTTAACACTGTCTACAATTAATTATAAAAGTTAGATTTTCTAGTATTTTATATATTTTTAATTATTAGAAACTTACCACACCTTCTATTTATATCATTTTTTGCATTTAAGGGTCTGCTCCAGTAAACGAGAAAGCAACCGGAAACGCACTTCCGGTATCACTGTATCCCTATTAATTTAACCAGTGCAATTTCTTGCATCTGAAAGCTTTGATATTGCCTCATTTCATACCATTTTATAAGTCTATCTTTTGTAATTGACTGTTGAAAAAAAAAAAATATTAAATAGTGTGCTTAAGACCACACGTTGGAAGTGATAACTTCTATGACCAATTTATATTTTTTTGTCCGTACTAATATTAGAGGAGGAGGAATAAGGATAAAATAATTTAAAACATTAATGACTTTGCTGACTTTGGTATTTAATATACATATAACACAAATATCATATATATATATATACATACATACTATATCTCGAGCGGTGACGGTCGCGAGTTTGATGCTTTTTCCTCTCCCAATAAGAAGTGCTATGTAGTATATTCGCGTTGCGTACATACATATATATATATATATATATATATATATATATATATATATATATATATAATACATACTATATCTCGAGTGGTAACGGTCGCGAATTCAATGCTTTTTCCCCAAGCAAAAAGTGCCCAACGCCGCTAAAGAAGTTTTCACTTCAAAAATGAATACTCTTTATAAAATTTCGGATCCTACTTGCAAATTATTTTTAATTATTAATTTTTTATTGTGTTAGGAAAAAAATTCAAACTTTGAACTTACAAAATGTCAGTTACTTGACAAATGAAAGAAATTTTTAAAAATGTAAATTGCAAGAAGGATGCGTATTGAGACTGTGCTTAAAATGAGACCTTGCAAACAATTTTATGATAAAAAGTAAACGAAATAAATGGTATGAAATTTAACATTGCTCTTATGGGATAAAAATCCATTTTATTTTTACTGGAGCAGACCCTTAACTTAAAATAATGAAACAGTGAGAGGACGTACCACTTAGAAAAACATTTAAAGATTGTTTGCTTCCATGAAAAGCCTTGGTGGTTTATCTAGAAGGCCTCCATAGTCCATGGTTGGCATTAGAGTGTTAGTTTTTGTTAGTTCTATGCTCGTAGTGTTGGAGTGATTTTCATTCATATTCATAATAAGGTACAGTGTTGGAGTGATTTTCATAATAAGGTTATGTTTTTTATGTAAATTAAAACAAAACAAAAAAAGAATGACGGTTTGCCTGGCAAGAAATATATTACTTAGTTTCTCTGTTTTAAGATTAAATAGAACCAATTTACTTACTTCAAGATATTTATCAGAAGGTTGCAGAAATGAAAAATTTGTGAATGGACATAAACAGGAACAACAATTTCTCGCCGATTTCCAAAGGGAAACAGATGAACCAGAAGTGCTGAGTAAAATACTAAAAATCGGTATTTTAGGAACTCCAAACGTTGGAAAAAGCACATTAATAAATCAAATAGTTGGACGTCGGGTAAATACATTAGAAGTTGAAGTGTTTTCGTTTAGCCTACATCTGTTGTTTTAGAAATATCAGTAAATATTCAAATTTATCTAACTCGAATTAAATTGTTAACACAAATTAAACAAAAATGCGTGGCGAAATTTTAGAACACCACTACTTTTTCTATCACGTTAGGCCTAGGCTGTAACCTAAAAAAATCCAGAGTGTAAGTTTACTATTCGACCCTAGCCTAATATTTTTGCAGACAACGGTTGTTTTACATTCTACTGTTAAATGTTGAATACAGGTAAACATTCTGTGACTAAATACTATAGGTTAGAACCTTTTAGGTTTTTTTTAATTATTATTCTTACATTTCTGTTGCCATAGGTTAGCCTAGGGTCGAATAGTAAACTTGCGCCAAATCCTGAACCTAAATTAACAAGGCCTCCTAAACAGTCTTCAGTGTAAATTTATTATACGACTCTCGGTTGATATTTTTGCAGATGACGACCTTGTTTACATTCTACTGTTAACCCTCCAACTGCTGATCATTTTTTTCCCAGTGCTAAGCCAAATTAGGGGTCACAGACATAAAGTTATTACTTTTTACATAAGTAATTCAAGCACAAACTATATCATATTATATATCAGTGTTTAGAGAAATAAGCATAGAATAATAAAATAAACGGGATCAGTTAACTGACACAAACTTTCTCCCAACTTACTGTAGTCAAAATAATATTGTTTTTAATCATTTTATTTACTACTTTTTAGAACAAAACAAAAAAATAATATTCTACCTACGTCAATCGTATAAAAAAATTATTGTCCCAGGCGGGATTCGATCGCGCGACCTTTGAATTACTGGCCGTGCTCGCTACCGTGGTGCTACCCCGTGCGGCCGCTGCCGCGATGCTAGATTGACAACACAAACTTGTATATTTTTAAACATTTCCCCATAATTATAAAACGCCGAAGTTTTGATAAAAGCAGGTGGTGTCATTTTGTTTGGCATCTTAAGCACTATAAATACTGAAAATTTGATCAAAATCGTTAGAGCCGTTTTTGAGAAATTTGCATTTTTGTCGTTTTTTATGGGTTTTTAGGGGTAAATTACCCTTAAAAATTAAAAATAAAATAAAATGAAAAAAACGCCTGGAGATATTAGGGTTTAGTAGGCCTACCTACATACCAAATTTCATGAAAATCGGACCAATAGTGTCCTCTCTGGTCGTGTATACATACAGACAGACTGACAGACAGACACCATTCTAAAAACACTTTTTTGGGTTCAGGGAGCAGCAAAACAAAAAATTCTACTAAAAATATTTTTTGGTTCAGGGAGCACCAACACAGATAATTGCACTAAACAATTTTTTGGGGTTCTGGGAGCACCAAAACAGATAATTCAACTGAAAATTCAAATTCGAACATTTTTACGAAAACAATACTTTCTCCATATACTACGTATAGGGTGGAGAAAGTAAAAATATAATAAATGAACTTATCCCTTATCAGCTGATGTCTTTTCCATGTTTATGTAACAATTTTTTCTTTCAAAAAAATAAAAACTCACTTAGTGACCTCACAGCTCTATTCCATAAAGAGATGTACAATACATTATTTTTTCTTGTGAGTAAAATGTGCCAAATATTGTAATAAAACAAGACATGTTCATTGTTAGCACTTATTTTTATTCAGGGACACAGAAATTATGAAAAACTATTATGTTGCGCTATGTACAAAATTGTTCTTTATGTTGAAAAACACATGTTCACTAAAAATTACAAACACTAAAAAAAACAACACTTCAAGAAATGAAGTTTCATCTGTGTATATTTGATAGATTACTTCATTATAAGTATAACTATATAAGATTTGTGTCATTCAGTTGATATTTTACGATTCTGTGGCAGATTTAGTAAGCTGTGTTTAATGCTATCGCGATAATAGCACTGTAAACGCACCCAAACCGATCGCGATAATCAGCAGTTGGAGGGTTAAATGTTGAATACAAGTATTCTGTGACTAAAGTCTATAAGTTAGAACTTCAGGTTTTTTTTATTGTTGCATTTCTATTGGCGTAGGTTCGTATAGTAAATGTGAGCCCAGTCTTCAGTCACAGTAGCCTATGTTTCCAGTTTGCAAATATAGGCTTTATACGTTTAAATGTGAGTTTTTTTAGATTGTACATTAAGAAATAAATAAATTTTTTATGGCATTTACTTATTTAAAGTAAAGACCACGAAAGAATCCCGTTAATTAAAGGCCTTGTGTACACCGAGACCTTGAACGCTCTTATGGCCTTAGTGCGACATTGTCACGTTCTTCTCACGATTCTAAATGAACGCGGCTGTCTTAATACATTTATAATTCTTTAAACTGTGCGCTCAAGCCTCGAGCGGTAAATACCAAGAGTGTTCGAGACTAATAGATATGGCAATATTGCGCGTTCATCCTATGGCCGCCACACAACGGTATTTATTCTTTAGTCGTGTTTAATATAAATGTAAGTCTACAACACGCAGACAATGACTGTTTTTTTTTAGGAAAGAGAGTAGTGCTGCCAACATTAAGCACATTATTATATTGTAAATCATAATTTTTGTTTTAATGACCTGTTTTAGTAGTTTCATTAACACTTTAACCGAAACATCTGTGAGACGGATGGAAAATTTAGGTAGCCAATAGTGGCAACACTGTCCATATAAACGTGGCTTCTCAATACCTATTCACCACTCCCTTATTCCCCTCTAAACTTATCGAATCTCTAGCAGTATAGGTCGTGGCACCATCCTGCTGAAACTACACTAGTTTAATATTAATCTGTTTAAGTTGTGGTTCAAGAAATTGTTGGATCATGTTCATCAAATTCAATGGCTGTTTTGAGAGAAATGTTCCCGGGCACTTTACTCGCAATACGGTGACATTTCATGACCCGCGCAGTCGCCTGATTTAACTCCGAGAGACAAATTTGTATGAGGCTACCTCAAAAAGTAAGGTGATTCAACATTGTTCCAAGACCCTTGAAGAATGCAATAGGCCTACTCCTTGAAGTTGGCCTCATTCTGCAACGCAACAGATGCTTCGTAGATTTATGCAGAATTTCAGAAACAGGCTAAAGCAGTGTATTGACAATGAGTGACATCAAATGAATGATGTGTTGTTTAAAACAAAGTAAAATGAACTTCCAGTTGTACCCTTCTGATGCCACAATAAAGTTTAGTTCTAACATTGTAAGTTTTTTTAAAATTTACCTTCAATGTTAGGGATACTTTCCTGCCCCACCCTGTACAATGTGCTTAGGTTGGCAGCATTACTTTTGTTTCCTAAAAAACGTCCCAGGTGTCTTAAAGCAAATTTGGCTACACCAATTTTGATAAAATTTCTTTCAGATCATATTGACGTTAATAAGCTTATGTAAGTTTTATTAGTTGACCTAATTTATGCCAATACATATTTATTATGATTACTATCTTACAAGAAATATAATTTACATTATGGTTATTGGTACATATCTAAACAAAAAGGATTGTTCTGTCCTAATTTCTAATTGCTATTTGTCTAAATCGTGTTGGTGATGGAATTATTGGTTATTATACATCTCTATTGATAGCCTAGGCTTATTTACAGTTTCATTCATTTGTATAGCTAACAGCTGACTCTATGATAATAAATGTAGGTCAAATTGTGCATACTATTATATCTTATGGTACATCACTCATTCACAGGAGTGCCATCATCTATATTTTTCTTTGTGGCTTCTTTTTTGCCTTGCAAATCTAAATAATACCAATTGGTACTACGGTAATCATACACTACTGTTACATTGCTGACATAATATCCTTTGTTGGCTGTTGAAATATGGTGCATTTAATATTTAGTCAGTCACAATATTTTCCTCCTAATTATTCAAATACTTTTAAGCTAGCAAAAAGGTGGTTTTCTTTGGTCCTCTGGTTCCTCTTCAACTCCGAAGCTGTCAGGATGGCCTCCGATTTAAGGTGGTGCAAGTTTTCCGGGAAAAGACCAGAGAACTTTTTTAAAATTATTTACAGTCTATTAGGAACTCTATAATTTATTATAATTTCTAAAAAGTAATCTACACTATATATAATAATATGCAAACCCTACTTTCTATAGCTGATCTCTGTAAAACAGGGATGGAAGGAACACCTGCCACGAGTTTAGCCGGCAAGCCTTCTCCCAAGACACTGCCCGATTTATATTCCGTTCCATTGAACCGGGCCGGAAGTGCTTATTGTGCATTTCCCAAACTACCTGCGATTTGACACGTTTTCTTTATTTCCAACTTGCATTATGAATCTAATGTGTTAACCCTTAAAGCGCTAAGCTAAAACATGGGCTACCGCTCATTTACAAAAAAAATAAAAAAAAAATATTTTCTCAATGTTCTTTTTAAATTTAGATTCTCAGGGTTAAATAGTACACATAAAAAATATCCAACTAATTTTAAACTTTAAAAAAACATTTTTTACAAATTAAAAAAGTAAAACCAAACTTTGCAAAATTTACAATAAGCCTCTTCAAAAACAAAATACATACAACAAGCAATACTTTTACTAGTCAAAAAATAAAATAATTACCGTACTAAATTCTTACATATAAAAAGAAAACTAAATAAATAATAATAAACATATCTTACAAAGAGATTGCACACATTTTATATAGGCTACAGAAATCGAAAAACATAAAGAAGGAATGTAGTAATTCTTGTTGCCTAAAAATAAAAATTTACTAAATTGATTGTTGTTTCATCAATATTACACATAAAAGTCACACTCATATTCATTTTCAGTAAAACTGTGGAATAAATATCATTAAACTCACAGTACAAATACAACAAACAGCTGAATGAAACAGTTTGCGTCTATAGGCGTAAGCCGCGCTCAGAACACAAGCGATAGTAGATTAATTTGCTTTGGCGACAGAACACAGAGCGATAAGAAGTCACAGACTCTGCTTATATTTTTTATTTGGTCTAAACATACTCAAAGAACATCAATCTGTACTCTATTTTAAGTTTCGTGAACTATGGGATCATCTAAGCATGTTTTTGTGCTTTTGCGTCTAAAGGCGTTAACCGCGTTTAGAGAATGGGTCATGCCGCGTATAAAGGCGCTAGCCGCCCGTTAAGGGTTAAGTGTATGATGATGCATTAGTAATTATTTATTAATGACTGATTAATGTCTTTGTATAATTATGTATACATCCCGTGCCCACTGGATCACATTAATAACAAAGCTATTTATATGATTTTTACTTAACTAGAATAATTTTGTATAAACAATCTCCGAAGCTCCCGTTGCAGGACAACCAAATTCTTAGGGAGAGTTAACATAGAAATAGGCAATGTACTTATGACCATGGGAGAAGCACACACTTATGTCTTAGGTCCACTCTGACCATTTGTAGAGATTGATCTTTCACTTTATTGATAGTCTTGTAAAACAAACATGTACAGCAATCCACACGTGTTTCTAATCTTTTCAGCATATTTGCCATTACTCGGCGTACCATTGACTTTGGTATTGCAGCAACTTAATTTTGTATGCAGTTCTTTAAATCGGCAATAGGTGAGGTTTTGTAACAAAAACTTTCCTCTTAACCCTCAGTGTATATGAAGTGTCTGACGGACACCTATGGATTTTCATAGGGGCGAGTTGGCCACAATCCCACAATGCATTAGGCTGTTGACCCCAGCTGTTCAATAGCTTCCCCACCACCACTTGTGAGTACATTGTAACCTTCAGTAGTGCCGTGAACCTCGTGTGATAAATGTGTCAACAGTTCAGTGAAATATTATGGTGTCCTATAGACACTACATACGCAGCCACCAAGATCCGCTCGGTTTCTGTCAGACACTGAATACACACTCTTGGTTGGAACAGTTCAGTTTTTCTTTTTGACACCGATGGGTAGTTGTTCTTGCGAAAGGGTCTCTTGTGACCCAGAAATTTACTATACAGACGATCCCGAATTCACGGAAAAAGTTCTTCGCGTGATATTTGAAGGCATTTCTCTAGATTCCCCTGAAAATTACGGGAGTGATAGTGAAGACAACGACTCGACTGCGCCCCTTCCTTGTTCACCCGAGCCTGAGGAGCTCAATCCTGCCTCACCTGACCTTGTCTCAGGAGCATCGACTGATTCGGACTATCAACCAAGTGAAGAGGAAGAAGATATCAGGGGTGACTTTGATGAACCTCTGTTACCAGAATAGCCAACATTTTATTAACTTGGAGAATCGTTTGCCTGGAATTAGTGCAGAGGTGCATAATTTAGGCCCCATTCCAATACCCTCAGAAATTTGGTCAATGCTCACAACTGACTAAATGATTGAAGAAATAGTGCATTGGACAAACAAAAAATTTGCTACCTTACGAGCCGGAAAAAAATTATAGAAAAACTTCCTACAACCTCGAAGACAGTTCTGTAAATGAGATGAAAGCTTTCATTGGTTACCTAATGTTCACTATGGAAACCCGTACACTTTCAAGTTATTTGGGAGGCCCATATATCGAGCCATAATGTCCTCTAGACGATGCGAAACACTGCACGTATTTGTTCAATTTGATGACCCAGCCACAACTGAGCAGAAAAAAAAAACTGCTCTGATTGCTGATTTGTTTGAGTTGTTTTCAGCAAACTTGCAGAAGTCTCTATTGTATTGGAGAGTACGCAGTTATTGACGAACAGTTGATCAGGTGCAGAGGTAACTGGTTTTATTGTATATATGCCTTACAAACCAGACAAGTATGGGATGAAACTTGTTACACTCTGTGATGCGAGAACCAGATATTTTTATAATGGTTACATATATGCTGGAAAAAGAACCAATGGAGATGGCTTACCTCAGCACGAAAAAACATTTCAGAAGCCAATGCAAGCTGTCCTACGGCTGGTACAACCTCTAATTGGGAGTAACGGTAACATCACGATGGACATTTGGTTTACTTCCATTGAATTGGCTGAAATCTTAAAGGAGAAGGGGCTCACCTTTGTGGACACCCTGAGAAAGTGCAAAAGAGAAATACCAAAAGAATTTCTTCCGGACGGAAAACGTCAACTTGGATCGTTCTTGTACGGCTTCACACCTGAATTCACGCTCCTTAGTTACGTTCCCCCAAAACACAGGAACAGGCAGTTATCTTCTATGCATATCATGCACAGGGATGGCATGACGAATAAAACAAAACCAAGATAAATATATTTTACAATAAAACAAAGGGGAGGTGTAGACAGTTTGGATTAGAAGTACGCAAGTTATTCATCCAGTTGCCAAACTCTTTGACGGAACGTGGCTATATTCTTTTGAATACTAAACATAGCAGCTATCAACAGTTACATCTTGTACCCGTGCTTCAGGAGAGCTCCAGACTTAGACCGGTTCGACTTCATTGAAAAAATTGCTACTGACCTCATACAACCATACTCGATAGACCGTCTCCAGCAAAGAACCTTGCAGTGGATGAATTGGAATCTGTCTTATTGGCGGCTACGGATTCAGCTCCCAGACCCGATAATATCGTATATTCTATGATTAAACACCTCCCAGAGTCGGGCAGCTCTTCTCCAAATATACAATCGTATATGGGATGAGCATATCTTTCCTGATTCTTGGTTGGAGGCCATAGTAATTCCGTTTTTATAACCTGGGAAATACAAAACTGATCCAAGTAGTTATCGTCCTATCTCTCTTACCAGTGTTCTATGTGAACTGGTAAAGAAGATGGTCAATCGGCGGCTTGTATGGTACCTTGAAAGTAACCAACTGATCTGTAAAGATCATTGTGGTTTCCGACAGGGAAGAACATCCATCGATCAATTGGTTTTGTTAGAGTCGACCATTCAAAATGCCTCTCTTCTTCGTCATACACTTTTTGCAGTGTTTTTTGATCTTGAAAAGGTATTGATATGGTTTGGAGAAGAAGAATTCTAAATATATTACAATCTTAGGGTATTCATAGGAGAATCTTAGCATTTATTAAAAATTTCCTATCTAATCGATATTTTAGGGTCCGTCTTGAATCCACCTTATCAGATCGATTTTATTTAGAGAATGGTGTCTCTCTATTCTTCGCGTCACCTTATTTGCAGTTGCTATTTACTATTAATAGCATCACTGGTAATGTCCGATTACCTGTCCACTATTCTCTTTTTGTTGATGATTTTGCCTTTTATGTGGCAACCCGAAACATGACAATTGCTTAAAGAACGCTGCAATTAACAAATTACAAACATGGTCCACTCCACAATACAATACAGGATTTAAGTTTTCCGCTGCTAAGGTAAGCCATCACTCACGCGATGCAGACAACAGCTACAATTGTCATATATATGTGTAACTTGCGCTAAAAACCTTTGCATCCTTCATATGATATTGTATTTCACAATCTATTATTTGCTCAGTACGAATTACATAAGCAACGTACTGCTCCTAATGGGATCAGAACCCTTATCCTCAATAATCTGGGTTTTGCACTACCTCTTATATATGGAAATACTCCATGGTCGATTAGAAAGACTTATATTGATCTCTCACTGTCTAGGTATCTAAAACAAACTACACCTGATGTTGTTTAGCGTCAGGAATTTATATCCATATGCAAGCTTTACCAATCAAGTCATGTAATTTTCACTGATGGTTCTAAACTGGATAATAGACTCGGATGTGCATTTGTTTGGTCAGGAAATAGTTTTACTTATGGATTACCATCCTCCTCTTCTGTATATGCAGCAGAACTTTTTGCAATATTCAAGGCACTCAATATTGTACCACCAACACCGGAGCACCTTCTTATATGTTCAGATTCAAGAAGTGCACTTGAGTCTATTCAAGATATGTACTCTCCCAACCCTTTGGTAACGGGACGATGGGGTGTCGTTCTGCTGGGTTCTGGATGACGCCGGTATACAGGGAAATACTAGAACAGACCTAGCTGCTAAGGAAGCCACTTCCTTACAGCCTAGTGTGAATAGAGTAATGTCATCCGACTATATGTCTTCTTTGAAACAAGCCTTGTTTAGACAGTGGGAAGAAGAGTACAAAACAATAAACTCCCCCAAATTAAGGGTACCGGTACCGTTCGGCCATGGATATCTTCAAACCGCTAAAGCCGTCAAGAGGAAGTGGTGGTTTCTCGTCTACGTATTGACCCTTCTGGGTTAACCCACAGGTTTCTGATGCGTCGGGGGATGCGTCACTTTGTCCTTATTGCTCAAATTTCCTTTCCGCCAAACACCTTCTTTTAGAATGTGAAAAGCTAAAACATGTTTGTAACAGGTTTTGCATACCAAATGCCATTTGAGAACGCTGGTTGATGACACCTACGTCATTAATATGGTGTTAGCATTCCTCCATCGGTTGAATGTAATTGGTAGGCTAACATTTGAAAACTACTTGTTTTATCCAAACTATAAATTTGACTTAACTTTTGTGGTTAAGATACCATGTTAAGATTTATTACTTGTTATTCAGTTTTAATTACAGTTTTATTCATTGTTATGTAACAGGGTCCATAACAGCCCTATAACAAGTTGTTATTGTTCAATTACCTGTTGTAATCAATGTTATTTTATCGTTATTTGTCAGGAGAGAGTGTAAATTAAATGTTTAATTTTATACCCATGTGTGATGGCATGTATCTCAATTACTTATCAAGTCTATGAGCATTACGTAAATGCTCTTTGATTTCCAGGCTAACCACTCAGGTTTTCCCCTAAAAAAAAATCGAGCAGAGGCCCCTCTTGCGCAAACTGATATCCGATGTGCTGCAAGATGAACTTCCCCGACCGCGAGTTTCCAGAGAATTGACAAAATGGAGAAGAAAAGGAAGTGCAGCAATTGTACATACAAAAAAAATCATGTAACGTCTTACAAGTGCATAAAGTGTGATCAACCCATCTGCCTTGAATGCTCTCCAAAAATATGAGTCCTTTGTTTGCAAAATCTTGAATGATTGCCTACCTATTTCTTGTTGTTTCTATTTTCTCGTGTAAATGTTTTATGTAGGTCATTTCGAAATCAGTCAAATTTATCATTTTTATTTTTGGAGAAGGATTTTCCTGTAAAATTTGTTATTGTTTTTCATTGCAGTTTTTTATTCTAAGTCAATTTTGTTTGTGTCATTTTCCTTGCTAGGCAGAACGGTTACCTTCTGCTTGAGACCTACTTTTTTTCTATTTTCTTATATAATGCGTAAAATGGATCGTTATTTTTTTATTTTCAAACGTTTCTTGTCTTTCAGTTTTAGAATATTAAGTAGAATATTTAGTAGTAAGAGAAAAAAATGTGATAGGTGGTCATGTAAATGGCCATTATTTACTTTGACTGACAAATTGTTTAAATATAAATAATTTTTCCTTCATTAAATATATTCTGGTCGTTTACGCTTTCATTTTGTTCCCTTTTTACGATTACAGAGCAGAAATATGTATCAAATTGTGGATTGTAGGAGTGCATACACTCTGATCATGGAAAATGCAGCATGCACACTAAGGGTTAATGTAGCCCCACAACCAAAAATCACAAGCAGTTAGATCTGGAGACCAGACAGGCCATGCGACATTACCAAAATGTGAAATGAGAAGCCTTGGGAACAGTTTTCGTAAAAAACAGTCATTGTCACATCTGCGTGTGCACAGTCACGCCATTTGCTGGTACCATAACCAGTTCATTTCTATTCCAAACTGTTGCAATTGTGGAACTAAAAAGTTCTAATTCATTTCAACGTAGGCCCACCGTTATTTATTTACAGTAATTTTTTCACTGTTTTCATTTTCAAAGAAATGAGGCCCGATAACTCCAAAATGTGCAACACCACACCGTACAGTCACTTTTTCACTATGTAGAGGTCGTTGATGGATTTCCCTAATATTCTCTCTTGACCAGTAACAACAATTTTTCATGTTTACGTTACTAAATTAGCTTCATCAGACATTATTAAACGTTGCAAAATGTTTTCATGATTAATGGTTAATAATGTTTCACAAAAAATAAGACATAATTCAGGATCAACAGGATTAAGTTTTGTGCAACTGTAACTTGTAGGGATGAAAATTCAAATCAAAATGTAAAATTCGTTGTAAACTTGTCTTTGAAACTCCTGATGCAGTAGATTGTTTCTGGTTTGATCGATTTGGGCTTTGCAGAACAGAGATACACTCACATTTTCAGCATTGTCTGGAGTACGGTACAGATCTAGTCCTACCAGTGCCGCCACTGGTAGGACTAGATCCGCCGCATCCAGGGCATCATTTTGGGAGGGAAACTTTCTGGGGGGGGGGGGGGGGTAGAGGATATGTAGTTTGAAATTATCAAACTAAAAATAGCCAATTTGGGAGCATTTATTTTCATGTTAAAATTTTCCTTCAGTATTTTATGTTTTTTTACCAGATTTTTTAAATCTTACTATTCAGATTTTGTATATAGACTGCTAATAGAAAAATTGTACAACTTTGACTTTAAAAAACAACAAGCTTGATACTAATTATAAATGAGCAGCTGACTGTTTAGCTAAAAATAACAACATTTGTAGTTAAATTTATATTGACTGTATTTAGGTCTAACGCTATAGAGAAAGTCTTTCGAATCTCTCAATCACTTGGTTGGGTGCAGTAGGTATTCTATATCGTGGTGAATATAAAAGAGCGCCAATTCAACCAACCTTTTCTGAACCATGGTAGTTCTTGTCCACTACTTCAAGTGCCTTAAGGGCCATGTTATATGGGCGCTGTTAGCGCCGCGTTGATAACGCTGAGAACTAGGCGGTAAATTCCCAAGTTATGACATTGAAACTGTTGAAAGCGGGTCGTCAACGGACTCTGTCAACGTGGCGTCAGTCACTTCCAAGATGGACACCATTCAGTTAGGCTGTTTAGGTGTATTAAAAATAATATAAACATTTGAGGAATTGTGTAGGAGGAAGGGTAGACGATGGGGCATTGTCTCACCAATCTCATTCCAGCATTAGCTTTCAATTATTTATTGTTATAATCCTTTGACTTAAAGTCACAAATAGGTGTGGCTGCTGTTCGATAGGGTAAATAATTTTTTCAGAGTCAAATATTTTGTCACTTTGAAATAAACAATAACAACTAGAACCAGGACGAAGTCATTACTTCTGACTACTGTGGCCTCTCTGGTATGCGGTGCGAGTGCGCGTTTAAATAACGCTCTGTATAACATGGTTCGGCATTGAACGCGGATTCGCCAGCGTTTATAGCGCTTATATAACATGAACCACGGGAGTTCCACTTAACCAATAACCCGACGTTAACGTGACGTTGAAAACGCGGCGCTAACAGCTCTCGTATATAACACGACCTAAGGAAGAAATTACATTTCCGCACTTGCACTGCTGACTGGCAAGGTACACAGAACTTGAATAAGCGTGTGGATGATGGAGAAAACATCTTTGTCACAAATATTTAGTATTGCTCGGTAAAAAAAAAACATGAATTTCATGTAAGATAAAAGTTGCTCAGTCCTACATTGATTACTGTAGTTAATTTTGGCATGGACTCCTTTTGATATTCTTGCAAAGAATTATACATTGTACAATACTTTAAAACATACAGTACTTTGTTGGAAGCTCGAGTAAAAAACTAATATATCAAAGATCTGTATTAAAAAAAGCGATTACATTGTAATTCTCAAAGCAACACTGCTTTATTGTATTGTACTGCAATAAATTCTCTTTATCTCTACATATTTGAAAATATTTTTTAGCTAACATAATTAATTATGCATATATTCTCAATTAAAAAAAAAGAATAATACAGATTATTAAATTCAAAAAATTGTGCCTACTACACGGATTGTTAAAGGAGAGCCGTAAGGCTAGCCAGTAGACCCTACTCGCGCCGCGCTGTCGTTTGGCCGTTTTACCGCAGCGCTTCAGCATATAATATTAGTACAGACTCATAAAACAAGGACTTGAGTTCAAAATATCGGGTTGGTTCCAATTCAATATTAGTGACTTTTAGATGTACAGTGATTGTAATATTTACCTAAGACATTTGCTATCAAAATGTCCTGGCATTCTGTTTTCTTCCTTTTATTTTTGAGGTTTGGGGGGGGGGGGAAACCCAGATCCCCTTGTGGATCCGCCACTGAGTCCTACCAGTTGCATTATATCTGAAATTGTTTGTCCACCTTTTAATAGTATACCTATAAGGAACAGCACCATGATGAGGTCCATGATTACTGAAATGCC
>JAGFPH010000880.1:182315-217206 GCA_018207615.1 Philaenus spumarius
TATGCGTGAGGAAAAAACTTTGAACTCGAGGGACATCACCGTCACCATCACCATCACCACTTGACGTCTATGTACATCGAGCCTCGATATATAACACATGAGTAATTTTCTTGTCCGTCATTAAATTGTATATTAAAACCAACGCTTTGTACCAATAATATAACAGGTAAAAACATTCCAGGCTTTAGTAAAACATGAGTTAACCGTGTTGTGCGCCTTGGAAGGCACAAAGTTATTGTGAACCACAAAGTGTTTGTGACCTTTGTATGAAACATTTTGCAAACAATTACCGAAATGAGATCACAGAACCAAAAACTCATTGCTCCCTTGGACATAGTTTCGCCCCTTTAAAAAAAATGTTGTAAATGTTTGTAAAATTTCTGAAACATTTTTGAAGTGAAAACTTCTTATGGCCCTTTCGGTACCACAATCGAATCACGATTTAATATACATGCATGCTACTAATGAAATGGATATTGGACTTTCTCATTTTGTAAGTTGTTTTAAAATAGTTTACTTGGCAATACCTCTGAAATGGACATTGTGCTTTCTCATTTTATAGTTTGTTTTAAAATAGTTTACTTGGTAATAGCATTGTATTTGGATAACCTAATAGAACTCCGATCCAATGCAATATTTTGTTCCACTGGAAATTCGACTTTAGTGGCGCTATCTATTGGGGAAACGACGTAAGCTGTTTGAAACACCAATGCTACCAATGATTACTCCCTAGCGCTACCTCGCGGTGCGATCATGCACTATTTTCACGACAACCTTTTTTTCGGCACACAGCCCCCGTATGGATGCATGATCTATTTTATTATTCATGATCTATGGTAATACCTCTGAAATGGACATTGTGCTTCCTCATTTTATAGTTTGTTTTAAAATAGTTTACTTGATAATACCTCTGAAATGGACATTGTGCTTTCTCATTTTGTAAGTTGAGTAAAATAGTTTACTTGGTATAATACCTCTCAAATAGACATTGTGCTTCCTCAATTTGTAAGTTGTGTTAAAATAGTTTACTTGGTAGTGTTAAAATAATCAAATTTATGACTAAACCATTATGACCAACGATTTATATTCATTACAGTTTTCACTTCTGTCAGCAGTACTGCGACTGCTTTCTTTTTATTTACATAAAAACAGGGGAAATTAAAAAGACGTTCGTGAAAAAACATATATTTATTGTTAGGTATACAAAGAAGTTAAATAGAGACATACATAGATCCTAAACTTGATGAAAACTGTAACTTAAAGGTTACACAAATTTATAAATATAGGTTAAACTGTAAAAAAATGTTTCTTCGGGCTAACCAAAAATTACTAAGTTAAAAATAAAAAAAACCTGTTAATTATTAAAAACTATATGGAATGAGTTTCTTGTTAATTATTCTTTATTATTTATAAAATGTAAATACATTTCAATTAAAAAGCTTAAACAAAATTATTTTAAATTTATAACCTCAAAAATCCTCAGTTTTTAAATAAACTTTCACAACATGCTATATGTTCAAATTTCATCTTTCGGTGAATCACCTGTTACAACTTGACCCAGTTCCATCAGCTGGCAGTTTCTAGACCACATGATTTGTGACGTCACATTCCTAACTCTGCCCCTGCCAACAAACCTATCTACATAGCTACACTTGATTGCACAATATTAGAATTATAAACTTATTACTAAATTTAGAAATTTGAGGGTTTGATCACTGCATAAGTCCTATAGGAAATTGAATCGTGGATACCAATGAAAATTAAGTCACATGTGATCGATTTTATGATTTAATGCCACATATTAAAAAACATTATAAATTTACAAAACAAAACTATAAAGTTATTTAGTCTCTGTAGTGACATAGAATTTTACACATACTAATTCATTATATATTTTTTATAATATAAAGAAAAGAGCAGACAGTACCGTTTATATAAAAAAATATTAAATGTTAATACTTGCAAGTATGATGGGGCCTTTAATATCCAAATTACGAATACCTTGTGACGTATTGATTACACAATTCACTTTTTTCGTTGCTTTTCTCCACAAACACTATAGGCAAACAGTATTTCTTTGAAATGATTATCTTATGTTTTTTGATTCAAAATCACTCCACAATTGTTACATAGGCGTAACCAGGACTACCGTATGGGAGGGGTGATTTTTTTTTTTAATTAAGATGCAAAATAACACGTTTTAGACTTCCCAAAAGTACTTTAAAATGATATTGGTATGTATAATAATCCACTTCTAATTAATTGTGATTCAGGCCTACTTTAGAATAGCAACCATGACTCATCCCCCGCCAAATATTTCCGTGCGCTGCCTCCTCATAGGCTTGGAACACATAGCGTGTTTTTGCCAGCTGCGGATTAGTTACCGACCTCGCTCATAAAAAGCTTCATTGGGATTTATTAAACTGAAGTGTCTAGTTCATCAATCACGAAGTTCATTATATATTATTTCTTTTAATGTTTTATTGATATGAACAGAGAGCAACTCTCGCTTTATTGTTATTTCGTCGCTAATTGAAAAGGAAACAAAAAAATTTACTTATTTTCGTTCATCTAATCAATAAATAAAAGAAGAGATTTTGGAGCATTTTACACTGATTTGAGGAACTTGAAGAAATATTTTCCAATTATTTAAGAATGTCGGTTTCGTCATTTGACGAACTGCACATGCAGCTAAAGGATAGTATTCTACGAAAAAAAATAAGGAAAATTGGCGTGCATTTGGTCACATTTGCTACTGTTTCGGCGGAGACGTTGGATAATCCATCGATTGTGATGGCAGCGAGCGGCTGCACAGCTATCTCAGCGGCAAATAAACCGATCGTTTATTTTTCCGACCAATGTGTATGCTCTAATACTCTAGTACTCGTTTGCGCCAGGTAGCTCGTTAGGTATTTTAATATAAACAAAGTCCGAAATATTTTTTCAATGGAGGATTGTTATAACCCCCAAAACCCCCGCACCTGGTTACGCCTATTAGTTGTTATGTATTTAACAAAAGAAACGTACAACGTTTCATGATGTATCACTGTTGTAAGGACTTATTCCTACAATAACTTCTTTCAACTAAGTTTAAATGAAAACATTTTTATGCAATTAAGCTCGACGAAATTATTAGGTTCACAGACTAATAACCAACCATATTCGAGTCTAAATATGACTCTAAAAGCACTTAAATCATCGATGTTAAAAACTTATCCACCTCGGACATACGTCCGACCTGCAGTGAGTCTATTGAAGATCTGACTAACCATGCTCTATCTCGTTGGCGCTAAAAACTCCAGTTTCCGGTTATTTCTTCTAAAACATTCGATGTGCCCTGTAGTTTTCCTTCCAGAAAGTTCTTCGCCCTTCAATGTGTAATTTTTCTAGAAGCTTTGATTGTATCAGCTTCCGTTTTTACATGCCGCACACTTTTAATTTTGTAAACAATGTCATTTTAACTTGTTCTTAATTTATCAAATGGTCTTTACGTTAAATTTAGCTGTCTGCTTTAATTAATTATTTTATTAATTTATCTGTCTGCTTTATTGGGCTATCTTACTTCGTTAGCTTATTTCCCTGTGATGACCTTAATAATAATAATAATAATTTTTTAGAATTTTATACACATTTGAAAAACTGCATATGTTACAAAAAGCCTGAAACCAAATTGGAATGAAAGCTGGTTACTTACAGTACATGTCGGCTCTATTTATACAATTCTGTGGAATCATTTTTAATAACTGCTAAACACAAAAAATAACTAATTTACACTCACTTAAGAAGTAAAGCTAGTGATTTTATATCTGACGAACACTGATTCGACTTGAGAATGCAATGTTCTGCCATCGCTGCATGAACATAATATCATTTGGTGTTGTTCGATATAGAACCATCCGTTGCATTTAGTTTTGGTTCACAGATATTGACAAAACATTAATTCCAATGAGCCTCTTAGAATTGTCCGGTTTTGTTTCCTTCACATTTTATCTCCGTTTTGCGGGAAGGAAGCTACCGCAACATGCGTCTGGTGAAATGGATACCAGGTCCGTCAGAAAGAAGGAAGGATTATATACAATATCTGGCACTAGTTGTGTTGTTGCCATCTGTCGGTTGTGTTCTTTCGTTTTCTCCTCCGTTTTCGCTATGTCGAAGAAATTTTATTTTTTCTCGATCTTTTTTCAAGATGATGTGGTACTAATGGACAGACTGCGGGATGACAAAACAGACAGTTCGAACAACCTATACCTTCCCTTCCGTTTTTAGAAGAAAACGGAAGCATAACCAATTGAAGAAAAAAACACTAAGGCAGGTCAAGTGTGATTTGCCGCATCTACTTGTGATATGAGTTCAGTTTGAGCATTCACCTCCTCTGAGCCGATCGACGCTGTATAGAACTGACACTAGCAGATGTCCCCACATTTAATTTACGCCTTAACTAGTCAATACGTTGATATTATTCATGAAATCTACCTATTCCGAATTTCCGCTAAACCTAACAGTGTTCAGTCCCACTTAGTTCAGACGCTACTGTATTTGGAAGTTTCCGACATTTTTTACAAATAAATGTGTACATTTTGTCAAAACATGGCAAACCTTATTTAGAGGTGGATGCACTGCCGTCACTCAGTGCTGGTTGCAAAGCATTATTGTATTGTTTATGAGCCAACCAGGCAAAGGTAGATGAAATTTATGATATACTGAACTTTCTTTACACGTCAGCACACGCCCCTGTGGCAAATTGCCGCCCTCTCACCACCACACCACCATTTCTTCTGTATTTTTCTTTTTTGTTAATTCCGCCTCATTTGTTTTCCCTCAGATATTCTTTTTGACCCTGACACACCCGTGACTGGCCTATTCTAGGAATGTCGGTGGATTGATCTATGAGGTGCTCAGTAGAATGAGCAGTTTGCGAATGGTCGTACCCTGCTTTAGTTGTTTTAGAATAGTAGAGTTAGCAATGTGCTAACGGATGTTCTGCCGCAAATCACAAAAGTTTACATTAATTTTTAAGAAATATTTAACTTTGTCATAGTTTTGTGTTCAAATTATTTTTTAAATCCTAAAGTAGTTCTGCGGCAAATTGCTAAGAGGCGTGCCATCGTGTCATTGCAAAGTTCAAGAATTGCAGCAATTTGCTAAAGATTCATGTTATCGTGTAGTACAAATATCCTAAATTAATTGTGTAATCAATAATATGTAATTTTTTAACAACAGTTTTATTTTTAATGTAACTAAGATGCCAAAATTAATCATTATTGGCCATAGATTAAGTAAAAAAAGATGTGTAAGTATTTATTAAATAATAAACAGTCGGGAACGGTTTTTACCACTTGTGTGCAATTTGCCTTAGGGTGTGCCCTGGTGTATTAAAATAGGTGCGTATAGTCTGAAACCTGACCAGGTAACGTAGAAACAGCATTAAAATCTTCACAGAGCAATTTATAGTGTATCTAGATCACCCCACTACTATGTGACGATGTATATCAACCTTAAATCTCTTAAAAAAATTAACTAATCATGTAAAATTTTATTTTATTAAATGCAAACATGCAGTTAGATTAAATCATTTTCAAAATCTTTGTAAAAAACTGGTAAAATAAATTTATAAATGTTTTTATTTTAAGATGGCGGCCAGAATAGAGTCAAATGGGGAATGTTGGGGTTCGAGTTCCATGGCAAATGACACTTGAATTATTTTTGTAAACAAAATTAGGTCTATTAAGGTGTTTAAAAACTTATAATTTGAGAACAAAAGTCTGCAGTTCCAATCAAGGATTACTAAATAACGTGTGCCTAGTGGGAAAGTTCGCATTTGCAAATGTTGTAAATAAAAAAGCGAATTGATTTAAAAGTATCAAAATGTTAATGAATTTATCGGGTTTCATTTTTTGAATATTATACCCTCTAAATGTTTTCCTTCCATTCGTACCAACTCCTCTAATCGAATGCGCAAATTCACAAACATTTTTTTGCACAGTTGTGGCGAAATGTTGATTTCGCATCGTATATTTTTTCTTTCAGGTCTCTTATTGTTGTGTGGTTTGTTTTGGAGGAGTTTATATAGCCACACAGCAAAAATCCCATTGGTGAGGTCGGGTGACCTTGGATCTATTGTTTGTGCCCAAAACTTGATATTACTTTTTTGGGAAAATGTGCTTGTACCGTGTCCATCAACTCCCTAGCAGTGTAGACAGCATCTTGGGTTGCATATCAGGACACATTTTTTTAAATATCTGATTTCTATGATTTATGGGGGGGGGGGGGGGGGGGGGGTTACCTGGCCACATACAAACTGCCCCATTTTTTTTGGGTCATTTCTAATATACAAACTGCCCTACAAGGTCCAGGTATAAAAACAAGGTACAGGCAGGGGTGTCGGGGACATACAAACTGCCCTACTTTTCTACCTGACACAGGTACGGGATATTTCCCTCCGAATTCCCTCATACCAATAAATAGTTTATATTAGATAATAACTAGTAGACCCACTTCGTTTGCATACATTGTTTAGACATACAAAATAATACAGATAATTTATGAACCAAGTTGAAACAGCCAGTATATTCGTGTATTTATTTATCTGTTATTCTTATCTAATAGGAACCGTTGTGTGCTTACACGCACTTATCTTACAGTAACCGTTGCGTGCTTACGCACCCTTATCTAATAGTACCCGTTGCGTGCTTACACACACTTATCTAATAGTAACCGTTGCGTTCTTACGAGCACTTATCTAATAGTAACCGTTGCGTGTATTCGTGTATTTATTTATCTATTATTCTTATCTAATATTTAACCTAACCTAACCTAACCTATTATATAAGCACACAACGGTTCCTATTAGATAAGAATAACAAATAAATAAATACACGAATATACTGGCTGTTTCAACTTGGTTCATAAATTATCTGTATTATTTTGTATGTCTAAACAATGTATGCAAACAAAGTGGGTCTACTATTTATTATCTAATATAAACTATTTATTGGTATGAGGGAATTCGGAGGGAAATACTTTTCTACCTGTGTCAGGTAGAAATACGGGAGTACCTGTGTCAGGTAGAAAAGTAGGGCAGTTTGTATGTCGCCGACACCCCGGCCTGTACCTTGTTTTTATACCTGGACCTAGTAGGGCAGTTTGTATATTAGAAATGACCCAAAAAAAGTGGGGCAGTTTGTACGTAGCCAACAATTTCAAATGTAAAGGTAGGCCATGTAATACACAATTGTAAAGCTTATTATTAACCCTTAACTACTACAGCGACATCTCTCAGACGGCGGCAAAATCTCCCCCTATGTTTTACACCCTTCCTCACCACTTAAAAACCGGTTGTGTCCAGTACGTTTCACCTGAGTTAAGATCTTTGTGTGGTGAAATTTATGCCGCTATATGACTTATTGTTTATAAGCAATATTGTATTAACGTCTGGTAGACATACTATAGAAGTTGTGTTATTTTTTGTCCTCAGCGGTGACATAGACATTTTAGAGTAATAATGTGATTTTATGAACTAATAATATAAGTTCTGCAGGACGAGTAGAAGTAAAACGGTAATACATTTAAAAAAATTATTCAGCGAATTCTCAAATTGAAGATGCACGATGAACTTGAAGAACTTGCGCTTTCTGCCCAACAAAATTGAAATGTCAGACATGTTACCCATACCAGAAGTGATGAGTTCTGATTTGCTGTTCAAAGAAGGAGTGTTAAAGAACATTAGTGACTTTTAAAATGTAAAATAATAACCATTGCGACTGGCACAGATAGTTTTCAATATTCCAAGTTTTTTCCATTATAGATTTAAGAATGATCTAGTAATCGAGTAAATCATTATCTTTAATACTAATTATTCAGGTTTATTAATTGTTGACAGACTTTATCAGCTAAAGAACATATTAGAATTTTGTTGACAAATGATACATATCTCTCGATCTGGGAATGTGTTTGAGAGAAGAAGTAAAGAGGGGAACCTTGCTTTGTTTGTTGTGCCTAAGTTCATCAGTACAACCTCAATAAAAAATATATATCTATGTTCATATAAAAAGGGGTCATATAAAAGAAATAAACACAATTTTCTTAGTGAACGTGTAAAAATTAGTTGTTTTATTTATAAACGTATATAGGGTTTCACAAAAAATCCTAGCGCTATGCAGTATTGGATTCTATACATTACATTCTATTCCATCACTAAGAATTGTCCCATTAATTGTATTTAGTAATTACAATTATTGTTGTTTGAGTTGTTTTAAATTGTACATATATTTACTAACTTTTACAAACCTCACGACTAATAATACAATGCGAAAAGAATACAAACCCTACAACTTCAAATACAGTATGATTAAAACAAGATAGTATTATGTAGTGGTCCTGTGAAAAAGTCAGGATTGCACCAAAACAATGTCAAACAACCACATTGTATTACCTTTCACCTGACCAAACAAGAGTTTAATCCTTTATTTTAAATTTAAGTGTAAGCAAGTTCAAAATAGGGATTTGCATGATTACCATACTAGAATGGCTTGCAAATATCGGGGTAAACAGCACAGGCTAAATTTCTTTAGTAAGTTACCTTCGTAAGCTGGGGCGCTATTTATGAATAACCTTCCTCCAGACTTGCTAGAGATTAATGATTATTCATGTTTTAAAGGCAGACTGAGACGACTGCTGTTGTCTGGATCCTGTTACTCTGTGGAGGAGTTTGTGGGGCACTGACAGGGGTGTGTGGAGCCTCCATGTTTCTATATTTTATATTTATGTGTGTTATTTTAATTTAGAGATTGACTATTGTTCGGGGCTTTGTAATGTTGCTTGTAGTCTTGATCATATTTTATATTTTGTTAAATTGTGTATAGTTGTATTTTTATATTTTAATGTAAAACAAAAATTGCTGTGTTTATGTGTACATTCTGCTATCAAAATTATAATTTTTATAAACTTTGTAGGGTTGCTAGTGTACCAAGCATTATTATTATATTGCATGCCTACTTGTAAATTATGGGACCTGCCTTATACAAATGTAATATTTGTCGAAAAAAAGGATGAATAAAAGATTGATTGACTGATTGATTGAGAGTCATGCAGAAAACTGTTACAAATAAAAAAGTAAATTCAACTAATTATCTACAACTTTCTCGCAAAAAGTTTTCATTTTGCCTAAAAGTCAAAATTTTCCACTTTAAATAATTGTTTCATGTCTTTTATTTTACAGTATATAAAAGACTGTAAAAATTTTCCAAATTATAACATTTTATCGATTTTGTATGAAAAAAAACCTTATTTATATTCATCATGGTTTTCTCTAAAAGGCAAAATTCTTTTTTATATAAATATTGCATACAAGTAGGTAAAAGTATAAGAAAGTGTAAAATATTATTTTTATTAAACTTCTTTTGAGTCCAATACAAAATATTTAATTAATTTGAGTTTACAATTTAGAATCAATTTACAGCACCTTATAAAAATGTTCTTGTTCTTTGCCTCTTTTATAATTGAAATTATTATATAAATTATATCTGGTAGGATAAATATGATCAGTTTGAGTATAATTTTCCGCCAATCCTAGCTTGACCCTTTTATTTGAGTTCGTCGACGCGTTTCGCAGTTCCTCCGTGAGTAGGTCTCGAGAATGGAGGGACTCCGAAACGCGTCAACGAACTCAAATAAAAGGGTAAAGGTAGGATTGGCAGAAAATTGTACTCAAACTGATCTTTTATAATTAATTGCTTGCTTTAATTAAAGTTTCACTTCTACTTTTTTCAAATTAAATAGTCCATGTATGTTCCTATGGGATTTGCTATAAGACTGAAAAAAACCAAATTTTCAATCCCCAAGTCCTACAATTGAAACACTGCCTGGAATGTTAACGCTTCACTATTACAGATGTAAACATTTATTTCACATGTAACACATGTACTAATTACCATTTTGCTGATTAAATAAATACATGATTATTTTGGTTCTATACTTATAACTAGTTCCATTTTATTTGCATTTAAAAAAAAAAAAATATTCTTAAACCTATTTCAAAACCAAATGTAAGTTAGGTTACAATGTGTTTTTTTTTATTTATCTTGAAAAGATGGATTTAGCTTATTTAGTAAATACTATTAATATTTGTAATTATTAATAATAATTCGTTTTCTTATATTTATAACCAGACCCTCACAGACCACTACCTTATATCAAATCTAGGCTAGTTTACAGTATTTAGTTAACCTAAAAAAATGTTACAAAAGTGAAACACAGTCCGTTACGGAGTTGTAACTTTCTCAGTTAAACGTAATTTGTGAACCTATTTTTCATGGAATTGGTTGTACCACCAAGGCAGGTTGGGGGAGAAAGTAGAAGGGGTGACACACCCATTAGGCCAGACACAGTCCTATCTTGCGACCACTGTACAACGGCCAGATAAAAGATTGTGTATAATGGTAACTACTGTCATATCAATGATAAAGGGATATTTGTATTTATAAGTTATACATTTAAATTAATTTTCAGGAGTATTTATTGAAAATGGCTAAACCTGGACCTTGGCTGTTCCCAGAAGACGTTTATACAGACCAAAAACCCCAACGTATTATTGAAGAAGCTGTCCGATCAAAACTGTTGGACTTTGTTCCACAAGAAATACCGTACAACGTTACCATTGAATTAGAATTAATGGACCAAACTGAAGAAGGTAATTTATCATCACTTAAACATGCAAAACCTCATAACCCACAGTTTTGTAAAAATTGAGTTATTTGCAAAACTGGATGTGTACAGTCGTTCTATATCTTCATACTTAATTTTATGTCAATCTGATAATTATTTCCTGAGATATAAGTGTGTTTGTATGGACACAACAAATCTTAAATTCCAAGTCAGGCACCATAATAAACGATTTTAATGTATTAAAAATTACTGCAGAATAGATAATGTACTAAAAATGAATTAGACATAGGATTATCAAAGGAAAGCTCTTCAAAGAAAGAAGTATGTAATATAACAGCAAGAGGGGAAGGGGCGAGATAGGTAATACGGTAGTGTTGTTTATATCTTCTTAACACTAGGCGTGTTTGACTGCTCAATTGAGCAGTCTCAGCGTAAAGTCCGGTTTATCCGGCCTCGTTTTATCCGACCCCTCGGATTATCCGGCCCAGCATCCAAAGAATATAATTAAATAAATGAAGCACTATCTAAGTGATCCGAAAACATCTTACAACACGTAAGAATACCTGTAATGTAGTGACGATTAACAAATGTAAAATCTTTAGTTAAATGCATTTTAACAAGTTTTGAGCCTCAAAATTATATTTAAGTTCAAATATTTACCATAAGATATTTATAAAAAAAATAATCAATTCACTTCATATTCTTCATTAATTCATTAAATTTGAATTTGCTCCATCATTTTAATACAACTTTTAATGCAAAATTTTTTTGAGGGTTTTATACAATATTGTACATACAGTACTCTAGATAAAATATGTTACACTTGTAACAATGGTTGTATCTACTATAATAAACCCTAAGATTTGGTCCATCTATTTGTTGTTTTATTGAATGATTCCAATTTAAATTACAGTAGTACTGTAAAGTTTTCTCATGTACGTTTATTGGCTTATTTTAACCCTATACCGGATTATCCGGCTTTTATGGTATCCGGCCTGGTACTCCACCATATTAGGCCGGATAAAGCGGACTCTACTGTATTTGTATTGAATATTTCACCCACTAAAGATCACAATAAAACAAAAATGGTTGAGAAATAAATGATTTAAACTTAAATTTTGTATTTACAAATTTTTTCTAAAACATATATTTAAATATGTAATTATCATTTTAAAATTGTAGTTTTCTGAAAAGCCAATTACTCAACTTTGTCACTTCTCTAAGGATCAATATCGCTCGACAGAACTGTTTTGAAAATAATATAAAGGTACCTTTAGATTCGTCAAGATTTTAACTTTTTAAAACTGCCTTCCAATCAGACTTACTCTTCTAGTTCCGAAAATATAGTTTTCAACCAATGAAAAAGCACATTTTGCATTCGAGATATCTGTTACAATTCGATATATTTGTATAGATATGCTTATATCAATTTGTAGGGAAAACTTCGATCTTTTGTTTCGTGTAAACTAAACCACATTTACTGTAACGGTTTTATTTATACAGTCCTGGGAAATACAGACTTTTGTTGAATTCAAAACTCGCCGATCCCACGCTAGTTCTAACGGTCAAGTCACACATACTTGGTACGTAAGAGGTTCCATTTGTTTGATCTAATTTTGTGATTGAAGTAATAAGTCAAATACGTTTATGAAATAATAATTTACAAGTATACAGTACAATTCTTTGATTTATTCTTTACACTTTGTTATAATAATATTTCATTTTTGGGCAAAGCATATATTCCTGAATTACTATTTAAACTAGGCCTAGTTTTGTTAGCAGTCTTGTAGTAGGTACAGAAATTGGATTTTTGAAAATAAGAAATTTGAAATTGATATATATTTTCATACACTTTTGTTTAGAACTAAATTACAAAACTTTTGTACATTTTGAAAAAAATTACAAAAAATTTTACTACTTTTTATGTAATCCTAAATTTGAACTTTTTCCTTTTGTTACTGAACATTTTTTGTTTCTTGAGCTAATAACTTTGTAAATTTTACATCAATCAATTTTTTACTGGCATATATGAATCCTTTGAACCTTTCTGTACAAAAATGCTATGGAACACTTTTGGATTGATTTATAATTACTATATTTGTCTAATTTTTGAAAATATGCTTTCACACTCACCGAAATGGCATTGCAGTTGTAGGGTTAATTTTTATTTATAAATTGAAAATACTTTTTTGATAGAATCCATATTTTCCGAAAAATATAAAAAACGTCCGAAATTTTGTCCCCTCCTATCGATCAGGACTTTTAATATGTTCATTATTAGACCTTCCCAAAAATAATACTGCAAAGTTTCACAACTTTGGAATTTCAAACCGTAAAATTTCCTAATTTGACTTTGCTATAAAGGTATTTGAGGTTACATCTTAAGTGATGTATATTAAATTTGTTTTCTAAGCAAATAGTATTACAGTGATATTGTCTAGAAACAAAATGTAATATTACTACATGATGATAAAGAGCTAGTCATCTGGTCAATGGAAGGGTGGCATTGGTTTGCACTGACTTTTTAATTTAAGGATAATAATAATATTTTATTTTTCTCCAATCATTTACATCTATACATTTTACTGGTTGGGAAATATCTAACCATCATTTCCAGTATTCAATGGTTAGTGTGAAAAAAAAAACTTAACTGAATACAAAATAATAAAAATCTGAAATAAATACAAAATAATTAGTCTACCTTTAATGCTTGACTTTTACTATAATGCGGCTACCCCTGCGAGCAGCCCTTTTCTTACATAACTAAGCGAAAACACTAAATCCAAACCACTAAATAACAATACCTCTAAATAAACAATACAAGTTGGGCTTCCGAGAATTTTTACTCTGTAGGCTCCCTACAATTTTGCCTACAATTTGCGGTTGTAACACAGTAAAAAATATTGTACACAGGTACTGCATAATCGTTTAAAAGGTAAACAAACAGTAAAAATGTTTGTTGAAAATAAAGTTTGTAGTGTCTAAATTGGTTAATCGTCTGATATATTATTTATTCCTATACTGTACATACATAGTATTTAGAGCTCATTTTTGTTTGTTTAGGGACTAGCGTACAGGCATACTTAATGCAGTACTGCAATAAACCCACAATTTCATACAACGTATACCTTTAGAATTTATTCACTTAAAATTAGCCTACATCCAAAATTTCAGAGCAAATGGATTTTATCTTATTTATTAAAACTATAAGAATTTAAAAACAATGTTTTTAGGCTAATTTTAGATGCTGTAGACAATTACCAAGAAATTATGTTTTCAGTTTTTTCTCGATAACTCAGTTATCCTTTGACCTACAGAAAGGACAAAAAATAATTTTTTTAGTCGTAAAAAATTCAAATGTCTTGTTTCTTGTACATTTTTTGTAAAGTTAGCGGTTTTCAAGATATTACACTATAAAAATTTGCAATATCCGCCATTTTCAAAATTATAAACACAAATTCTTGGTGCTTGGTACACTTATAAAATCGTAACATACAAAATGTTTATACCAAATTTGAGCTCAATTCCAGTTCAGTGAATCTATTTCTGGAGTTACAGTGAGTTTTTGTAAAAAAAACAAGTGGCGTACTGCGACTAAACCAAGCCGAATTTGAAAAGAAGTTACTGATAATGAAACTAAATGTAGTATACCTATATAAACATATACCTGGATTTCTGTCATGCAACTTATGTTGTAATATACACTACGCTTTTCGAGAACAGGTTCTCATCTTCAGGTGTTGAAATCATTCGCATGTGAGCACGTCAAACAAAAATAAAAAGTACAAACACACACACACATACACACAAATTACAACATAAAACATCGCACTGCACTTTAGAATAAAATTTTGTTTATGTACATACAAAATCACAAAACACGGAACTACTGTATAAAAATGTTACCGCGTTGGTGCATGTTAGCATTGCCGCGGTCAATCGTCAGCTAAACAAGAACGTCCGTTATCTTTTGCATCATTATTATTTCTAGACAGTTGTACCACATTACTGATAATGTTTTATTTATTTAAATGTATAGAATATGATCCTGTACAGCCCGCTAAGGTTTTTTGTAACACTCTGTATGTACTATTAGTTTTTAATGTATTACATTTATGTACAGGTGCTATAAGTGCTGTTGTTTTAGTCACATGTCCATCACCAAGAGTTGAAAAATTAATAAGGGGTGGAAAGGATGGTAAGATACGAATTATTACCAGAGAAACCGAAGAGGATTTGAAAAGCACTTTTCAGCAAGATGTTGATTTGAATATCATGGTCACCAATAAATTAAATAAACTAGTGTAATTTAGTGAATAAAATATCTTTTAAAAGTAATGGTTGTTTAATAGCCCGTTTCCTTGAAGTCTAAGCTTATCTGGGTCTCATGTCAAGGTAGCTTTCCAAGTGAATGAATAAATAGGAAAAATTTCCAATCTGACAAAATACTTAGCAAATTTTACATTTGAGAAAAACAGATACAGAAAGCCATTATTGAGTTTTGTAAAATTTAAAAAAAATTACCGCCACAATCCTTCTTTTCCCACAAGTTTTACCTTAATACTTGTGTACCTAAAAAAATTATTATTTCACTAGAAGGCAGGTTTATTTGAATGAATGAAGGGCAAAATCTAGAAAGTTAATATGCTAAATACCATTTTCGTGGAGAAGTATTTGATCCTTAATGCTTGGCAGACCCAGCCACCATCTTGAATTTCAACTCCCATAAGAGCAATGCAAATGCATAACAAGATTACTGGAGTAATAATGATCAGAACATTATTCGAAATATGTAATTTTAAAGGTTAGGATGGTCCGAATGTGTTTAGTTTTATTTTGTTTTTATTTAAAACTGCGCTAAAACAATTTTCAAATACATAAAAATTCAATAATATTGAACTTTTAACTTATTAGTTGTTTACAACAGTGACTATCATAACAATCGTTTCACATTCTGATTAATGTAAGGCAATCAACCTTCTACGATACAATAATCAATCTACAAATCAACAATCCTTTCACGAGCATAACCCCCCCCCCCCCCCAGTTATTCAACAAAAATAGAAACAAGCTTTAAAATTATATTGTGAATATATTTGAGATATTTTCTGAATTATAATTTTGAACCATTTTTAAATAATCAATAAATAGATATTGTGCCTTTGTATGTTGTGTAAAGATTTTATAATTTTAAAACCATATTAGTCCTTATTTATAATAGTGTTCTACCGACTGAAAAGTCTTAGTAGCCTACAACAAAATTTTAAAATTACTAAACTAGAAAACATTCAATAAAACATAGATAAAAATAAAGAGAGAGAATATGGCCATTCATATTAAAAAAAACAATTGAGGATAGCCAATAATACACAGACATGGAAGTTGATTGGTGCATTGTTTTCAGCAGATGTTTGACTAACATATGATCTAGCTGTCTGTAAAAAGCATTGAGTATACTTTCCAGCCAGCCTATAGTTGTACGATAAAGTAAACTCAATGCTTTTTATGTAGACACTTTTCCGTTCCCGAATGATAAGTTCTTCTTCCTACAATGTTAATGAGGCAGAAAAAACATCTTAAAGTAGTGGCTGGAGGAAAAAATATTTCAATTCAACTATTTAAAAAAAAAATCAAATAGAATACACAATAACTTTATTTACAGAACTTAATTGTTCATAACTATTACAATATTTAATACAGTACTGCTTATTATTTATAATATATTTATTTTGTGTGATCAAGTATAGATCATAGATCTACCGGAACATAAGCTTACATTAAAGCTATGCACTTTAAGTATGCAGAACTGTATGAAATGCAATTTCAATCTTCAACGCAATACACTTCTTGCAACTATTTAAAATATAGAAAACAAACTGTGTCCATCCAACGTGATTACGATAGCTAGATAATAGTAGGCCTAGTAATGGGACATGTGTGACAAATGTACAACTGTTTTTAATTTTTATTATTTTGCAGCACAGTTAAAACCCTGCTAAGTAATTGAATTAAATTTTTTTGTACGTATATCGGTGGTCAATGTATCAGTGTTTTAGTGAGATACAAAATTAGATTTGAATGCATAACTTTCATTATCAGTATATTCTAACATAATTACATCCCGACTACAGGATGGGGTTATGAATGTCGGATAAATTGGTTGGTTTAGGCCTGATTTGTGACTGATAGGCCAGTTATAAGTTTATTGTCATTACGCCCTGAGATAAGGAATAATGTTTGTCTAAGTGTCACACATGCCCGGAAACCGTAGATCTGTCCTGCGCAAATTCTCATTGATCCATTTGTCAGCTTGTTGATTGAGTTCAGGCGTAAATTCTTTAATCCATCCTCCGGACTTACCTTCAATAAAACATAGCATCATATACATTCGTGTTTAGGTACTTTATACCTATCAAATTATATAATATATGTTTGGTGATTTTGTGAAAACGTACCACCTCTATTATTAAAACAAAACTAAAAAAGACAAAAATGTGATCTTGGGACACCGACAGGAAGAACCTTAGAAAACCTATTTACAAAATCCCAAACCATCATCCCATGATAGATTAGATTAGATCTCCCCTGACATTGAATAACTGTCCCGTGTTCAGATTTTGTATATCTCTTTCAGTTTTTTTTTTTATATAATAGAGGTGGTAAGTTTTCACAAAATCAACCTTTGTATAAATTGAACAAAATATTAGCTAGTTAACCTAACATCTTAATTAGTAAAGTTAATGTTTTGATTGAAACAACAAAAATTTTGCTGATCAATAATCCAAATGAGATAAAATTTAGTATAACAGTCCTGGTTATTTGACCTTTGGTTTTCCGACATTCTGTATTATACGATTAGACCGAGGTTTTATTTATAAATTATTAACCTGCATTAACGCTGTAGGCTACATTTTTGCAATCTATATAATTTAAAATAATTCGCTCGCAGCGGTCAGACTCGCTTCATGACTTTGCATATCTGTCGTCGGCATCGGGTCGTATGCTGAATCCACGGTAATATCCACTACGTAGGTCTTAACCACTACTTTTACGGTATTACACGTTTTGATCGTTTTTGGAGGAACCAGATGACCTATAAGGTCGTGTAAAAAAACAAACAAAAATGTGAATAATCTCTTATATTTATTTTTGTAGATAAAATACGAAAAAAGTTTCATTGCAGCAAGAAAAATCTCAATTTCTTTACTTCAAGTTAAAAACTTGCGTCCGGTGTCTGATGTTTTTGGCTAACGAACTCATCTGAGCTACCGGTACTTAGAAAACCAACTTGTGTACCAAATTGATCAAATCAAACATAAAGTGCGACCGTTAGAGTACATATATATACAGGGTGCTCAACTCAAGATGGCCACCATTGGGTTCTTGGAAACTGTCACTTTTTTGGAAAAATTTAAATTGGGAACCTTCCTTGGATTTATACATATATTAAAATTTCGGTGTTACCGTATTTTTAAACTTTGCCATTTTCCCAATATGGCCGCCATCTTAAATTTTTTGAATACAAGCACTATATTTTTTTATTAAATTTTTTGGTAGAAAATATTATTTTATTACACTTTTGTTCTTTGGTATGGTATTTTTATCCAAACGCAGCCGTTACGGAGATACAGGCTGTCATGTGTAAAAACAAGTATGTCCGCCATATCAATAATTTTTAATGTAAAGTATTATTGAAACACTTTAAATCACTACTGAATGGTGACGGAACAGAAATGTTACACATGCAGTGTTAAATTAAAGCAGTTTTCCAACAATGCAAAATAACAGCTGATTGATAAATACATTATATTACAGCTGTTACCAAATACATTACCGTATGTTATTTTCCATTAAATAATTGATTTTGTTTTTACACATGTCAGCTCGTAGCTCCATAACGGCTGCTTTTAAAGAAAAATACAAAAGAACAAAAGTGTCATAAAATAATATGTTCTACCAAAACATTCAATAAAAATATGGTGTTTGTATATAAAAAAATAAAGATAGTGGCCATATTGAAAAAATGGCGAAGATTAAAAATGCGGTAACACCGAAATTTTAATGTACGTAGCCTACAAATCCAGGGACGGATCCCAATTTAATGTTTTCCGAGAAACTCATACTTCCCCAGTTCCAACGGTGGCCATCTTGAGTTGATCACCATGTACACAATTTTTAATAACAAAACCATGTTAAAAACGTGTTCTGAAAACCATGATCGGTGCTCATTTACTACTCCCGTCCTTAGGTCTCACCATAAGAATCATTGTAATAGCTCTTCTTTCCTATGGATATTTGCTAATAATATTATTTCTTCAAAAGAATGCTTTATACATGCCTTGCCTGTATTAGGCCTAATCGTGTTACTCAAGTTTAGAAGTGAATATAGTCTAAACCACGGTTGAGAAAAAGTTTCTGATCAGTTATTCTCTTCAGTAATTCAAATTTGAGTAGCTTACAACAGTTTAATATTTTGTTATTGACGTAACATCTGTGGAAAATGTAAATGAGTAATATTATCTAAATGTAAGATACCTTTACGGATGAAAGCCTCTTCTCCAGGGATAAGTATCCCAGCTTCTTTGAGTGGTTGATAGTTCACAGCGGGATTATTCCTGAAGTTCCTTATGTCTAAATAGTTGGCCAGTTTGTTGATTTTCTCATCGTCTGCATCACGGTCAAGGTATTTTGACACTTTTTTTATTGTGCTACTTATATCCTAAACATTTTAAAAGGCCAAAACAGCATTAGAGTTTCTTATAGCTTTATTAATCTTTATTTTGATGGTTTTTTTTTATATAGTTAAGCCTAAAATGAAATTATAATTAAAATGGGATTTAGTAAATAAATTGCATTATTATGTTTAATACGCACTCAACCACCTGCTCTTATCATAAGAATCTTATTTTAACCACTAGGCACTTCAAAATTAATAGTTCAATGCACTCATTAAATTTTGTTAGTTTATATAATCTAAATATATATATTTTTATTCTCAAATCAAGCCATAGCAAAGCATTGCCATGTCGACTAGTAACAGATATAAAATAATGCTGATGATAAAAGAGAAATTGAAATAATAGACTATAAGTACTACAAAGGAACTAAATTATCAAAGTGCAATGCCTATTTAAAAAAAATGCAATACTGCATTAAATGAAAGTATGTACTGTATTATTTTATTTATTCACAAAATAATAGCAAATATCCGTACCAACAATTAAATAACACATAAATTTTTAAAACTTAAAAAACCCCTTAGCGGCTGATGAGATTTTCTTGAATTGTATCTAGAAACAATCTCGATCGTCACCGTAAAAAAAAATTAAATCAAAATCGGTTCATCCTTTTAAGAGCTACGATGCCACAGACAGATAGGCTACACAAATACACAGTTTGCGTCTAGGTTAAAAATATCTGAATCGATTGAACAAAATCTAAATTATAAGAATAATAATAAAAATAAAATTATTGTATCATATGCAGGTTAATTAAAAAGAAAGTTGAATTTAATCTAATGTTACTATTGGCAATCATAATTATCTAAACACAGTCTACAATGGGCCTGTTTCTAGCCAAAATTTACATCCTTTTTTGTCTTTCAGTTGATGTGATTTAAAAATACATTTAATTATATAATTTCCCTTATCTTGCCAACAGTTTTATTTATTTTTAACTAGAGCCTCTGCCTCTGTTCGCTACGCTCACCAACTCTCGGTGAAGCCAATGCAACATATTATTGTATACTCTGATATTTTCATGGAAATGAAGATTGCTTAGGACAGAGGCACTTTTGTAAAAAAATGCTACTCGGAAGAACGTGTCACTTCTATCCGCAAACCCCCTTATTTTGTCCATAATTTTTACATTTAAAAATAGGAACCATAAATATGTTTCCGGGATAAAAAGTCCCCCCCCCCAAAATAGATAGATAGTACAATATAGATTAGTCTCTGAAAAGTTCTCTATGTCTATATGCAGATGAAAGATTCGTCAAAAATGGTTCAGCCATTCCTCGACAAACAAACACACAGTCAGACAAACAGACAAAAAACTGTTTAGGTTTTAGTAACGTGTGAATAACCCTAAGAGCTTAGAAATAATTCGATTGGGCGAATTTCCAAAATTAAGTTTTTATGTTTAGGGTTTCATCCAAGTATTTGGGAAACTTATCTACTCAAGAAGGCGCTGAAATGCTGCCTGCATGTACGAAATATATTAGTAAAATTTGTTTGACCTCAGCTTCCAACAAGCGAAACGAATCAGTTCAAAACCCGAGGCCGCAAGGTCGAGATCGAAGCAGCTCGTGAGTCGAAGCCGAAGGCTTAGGTACAAGCAAGTTCACCTAATATTTATATTTCGTACGCGCAGGCAGGTATCCAGCGCTTACATGAGTAGACCAATTTCACAAGTTGTTGGTGTAAACCCTAAAACATAATAAATTTAATTTTTAAAATTCTCTAAACTTATATCAGCGGTTCAGCTGCATGATCGAATTATTTATATGTAGGCCTATAGATATTATGCATGTCTACCGTGCCATTCCTTGCCTAAAGCCTAAAATTGCAAAACCTGAACACAAAGGTACTACAAAAATATGATCTCCCCAATCTGTTTAACTTACTTTACTCAGTTCTTCATAAAATAAGAAGAGAACATTCGGATGTTGTCTGAGATTCCAACCTTCTATCACGTGGGACCAATATGGTGTCCAAGGATCTGTAATTGAATAAATCAATAGATATAAATACAATTAAGATTTACTACATCACTTTATACACATAGGCCGGTTGCACACACACCGATTTTTGTCGGCCGACAAAAAGTCGACTGACAGCAGCATTCCTTTAGTGGAGTGAAGAAGTTAATGGCTGCTTGCATACAGGCCGACACCGACAAAAGCTACCGTCGACACAGATTTTCTGTCGGCTATTGCCACTGCAATTCCACCGACATTGTGTTGGTCAAACAAGCAGTGGCGTACGTGACCTTATGCACGCTTGTACACACACCGATATTTGTCGACCATCTAGTACTCTAGAGCACTCGCTCCAGTTAAGTGGTTTGTCCTGTTTTTTGTACTTTTGTTTAAAAATGGTGGAAGATAATAATAACGAAGTTTTGATTTCTTTAGTAATGGCCAGGCCTGTATTATGAGATAAAACACTTCCTATTATTCAAGGATCGATTGGCAACTAGAAATGCCTGGCATGAGGTCTTTCTACAACTAAATCATGGTTTTGATAAGATGGAGGACAAAAAAAAAAACAATAATAATACAACCACACTGCGGCAATTTTTGCGCGATTCATTATTTAAATACAAAATATAAATTGTAAAATTAAGTTAAAAATTGTGCAACACAGTTATCATTCAGGTGGCAGAAAGAGAACTGATGAACCGATAAAAATCGGTTTGTGTGAAACTCCTGATGTGTCGACAAAAAATCGGTCGACTTTTTGTCGGTAGACAAAAATCGGTGTGTGTGCAACCGGCAATAGTGGTTTTAAATAGTACGGTCATATTTCGGGAACTGATTCTAATGTCCGGTTTACACGGATGGGATGCGTAGTATAGCACGGAATTTGTAGCATGGACCGTGACCTCGAGATGCGCAGTAGACTCGGAGTTAATTCGAGTGGTGGGGGGGTCAGAGAGGATCAGTCTACTACCGAGCTTTGAACGGAACACTTCGGTCTAGAAGCCATTGTCCGTGCAAAAATCTATTTACTATTTAACTATAGCTGTTTATTAATGTTTTTTAGCGTTGTTTATTTTTTATTGTATGTATAATTAGGTTTAATGGAAGGCAGTGTCAAATCAAAGTTAAGAGGTAGAAAAGTTATTCACAGCCAAAACCGTTGTTAATGTTTACCACTTCATGAAAAGAGAAGCGGAAACAAATGCTCCGATTAATTTGACAAAGGTTCAGGTACGAGTTGTACAGGCAACTGGTATTTCAAAGAGCACATTAAAGAGAATATTGAAGGAGGAAAAAGTTGTAGCGAATCTTTTTTACTTTTTTTTTATACTTGTCACTCGCACTAAGCTCTTAGTAAATAGAACAGGTTTCTATTCACTCGCACTCCCCGTTTTACTATGCACTAATCACTACTGTTCACACGTGTGGTATTAGTATAGATCATGAATAATAAAACAGATTATGCATGCATAAGGCGGCAGTGTGGCGAAAAAAAGGTTGTCGGGAAAATATTGCATGATCGCGCCGCAGGGTAGCGCTAGGGAGAAATCATTCAAGGCATTGGTGCTACACACCAGTGGATTGAAATAATTCACTGGATTGGATTCTATTAGGTTATCCAAATACAATGGTATTAGTGCGAGCGACAAGTACTAAGCATCGTGTTAACCTGGCATAAGGATTTTTACTTTTGGGTTGCCGTTGGGCAATATGCCAAGTTTTAGCTCGTTACATCAAACTTTACACGAGTCAAGATTTGGGGGTCTCACACTTAAAGTACGAGTACATAATAAATATTATAGTCTCAAATAAACGTAAAATTTCTTGCTCAAAGATTTTCCATCAAAGAAATTTGACGATTTTTTGACAAACTATTTCGTTCATCAAACTTTGATGAACTTTTGACATGTTGTAAACTTTGACAAAGATGGGGTCACTCCACCATAAAAAAATTATACAACAATGAACAAATTAAATAAAAGACAGCATATTTCTTTGTTATAAAGTAATTCTTTTAATTAAATATGAAACTCAATTTTTTTACGTAATTACGATGTTCTTTTTCCAACATTGATCTCTAATTTTATTTCTTTGAATGTACGTAATAATGACATTATTTTTTAAAAGTTAACCTCCAACTTAACTTTTTGTGTCCACTTCAATAATATCAAATTTTAATTATAAATTATAATTTGTTTATGTTAAAATAAAATGCTTACTTTTTTTCTAGCTGGCATAATTACCTGGGGACAAGTGATTTACTATATTACTTTAAAACAACAATATGTACATAAACGTAATGGATAAGGATGTAAATATTCCAGTATCAAGGAACAGTACACCGGGAGTGGCGGCGCGGCACCGCCTCGCGCACATTTAAAAACGATATCATAATGATGTAATCATTTTATCACAAATCAGTGAATTGAAAAGTTTAGATCAATTCATTGGCTACAAATTTCCCGCTGGAAGTTTATTTGTAATCCAAAAATAAAAAATTCGCTCGCTTAGTAACTTTTCCAAGGCAGTCAGTGATAATTCTCAAATATTTTCAATTGTTAAAATTCGAAATACCTGTTAAAATAAAAAGTTTTTTGTTCTGTTAGAATCTGTACTTTATGTAGTAGGCCAGTCGGTAAAGGTCAATTTTGACCAAAAGTACCAGTAATTTGCAATACGGCTGATTTTTTTTTATAAGTACATTAAAGTATGTAGATTAACATAAAAAAAAGTTTACCAGTCTATCGATTTCCCAAAGTCGAAAAAAAAATCGATTATCATTTTTTTTTCGATTATCCTTAATATTTCGAGCTGGGATGAAGATAGAGGAAAATAAAAAATACCACCGTGTAGGGGAGGTATTTTTCAACAAAAAAGGTCATATGTATTTATTTCGTCCGAGCAATGGTTTGTCTGGAAAAAATTCGATAATGCAGGTATGTATTTTGCAGCAGGGGAAATCACTAAAAGGGGACATCTTATTCATATATGAAGCGTTGGCTCATTCTAAATTGGCCGAATTTTAATATATCGAATTGAAACTTGACATAGGAGTTAAAATATATATTTTAAACATTTATGCTGAGTCTCAGTTTGTTATCTTGAAAATGACCCGATCTAGGAGTCGATTTCGATTATCGATTTTAGGAGTACCGGATCCACCAATTCATTTTAAACAGCTCCAGTTTAGAAAATTTTTGGAATATCAACATCAAATTTGTTTTACAAGTTGATTACACCAGTATAAATATTCTTAGTAAGTATGAACGATTTTTTTCTTATTATTTTTAAAAACGAATCGCTTGAAAATAGTCTTCTGTTTTACCTGTCTCGTTTTTTTATTTTCCTCTATCTTCATCCCAGCTCGAAATATTAAGGATAATCGAAAAAAAATGATAATCGATTTTTTTTCGACTTTGGGAAATCGATAGACTGGTAAACTTTTTTTTATGTTAATCTACATACTTTAATGTACTTATAAAAAAAATTCAGCCGTATTGCTAATTACTGGTAGTTGTAACCTATACCGACTGGGCTATAGATTGAATATGTAAGTTTTATTTAACTGAAGAAGCTTTTCCGTCGAGTTACAACAGCGAGTAAACGACAGCGCGCACAATACTGAAATATTCCCCGCTGCTGTAGAGACATTGCGGTGACGTCACAGGCGATCGATACTGGGTCACCGTGGATGACCAAAATGGTATAGCCCTTGTTATAGAGCCCTGGGTTACACTACAGCGGGATTCGGGACTGGCGAGCACGGCCGTAGACTGAAGAAAAAACAAACGCCCGCCTTCCTTAACATTTTATATACAAGACGGGAGACATGGTTACATTACGTCCAGTTCATTACTACCTCGGACGGCCGTGCACGGATGAGAATCAAACTTGTTTGTAATGAAATTACTTTCAAAATTGTCTTCAGTCCTGTGAATGTAGCACTAGCTACAGCGCTGTTTCGCCGATCACTGTCGGCTTCGTCAGGCTTGTATTAACACATAAAACACGAACTCGAACAACACACAACACTAACACACACAAAATCGGAGAATAACTCCTCGTTAATATAATGTAATAAAAATGTTTGTGGCCACATCACATACATTGTACTTGTCCGACTGCAGGTAGGACACTGAATATAGACGTTGGTTATCAGTAACTATTTATTTTAGGCCTAGTTTAGCGATTACATCGTATATAGGGTTGGAAGAAAAGTTTAACTTATCATTTAGTATGTTATCCGGACTATTTTTGTATTCGTTATAAATCTGAAATTCTTCCAATACATTCATAGTAGTGCCTTTCTTGGCTCTATGTAAAATTTTTAAATTAGTGTTGATGTCAGTGTAAGTGTGGTTTTCGTTTATTAAGTGTTCTGTGTAATTTGAACTCTGTTTGTTTGCTATTGTTTTTTTGTGGCTAGGGATATGTTCTTTGAATCTGGTTTTAAACGAACGTCCTGTCTGGCCTATATAAACTTTGTCACAGTCGTTACAAGATAGCTTATATATTCCACTATCCATGAATTTGTCTTTGTAACTGTTTGGCTTGGTTTGTAAGAAGTTACTCAAATTATTAGAAGCTCGATGAGCGATTTTATAGCCATGTCTGCGGAAAGTGTTGCTGACAGGACGATCTAGAATTCGGTTGAACTTCATGGAGATGTATTTTGGTTTTTCAATAATTGAAACTGATTTTTTGGATTTGTTTCTGTGTTTAGTTACTATTTTATCTATTGAAGTTGGATCGTACCCGTTGGATAGTGCGATGTGTTTTATTGTAGCTATTTCGTTGTTGAAGTCTTCAAGATTCATAGGCGTGTTGATAGCGCGGTGAACGAAGCTATTGTACGCTGCCAATTTGTGTGATATCGGATGGTTAGAAGAGCTGTGTATTGTATGGTTAGTCTGCGTAGGTTTTCTGAAAATTTTAAATATATGTTTATTTTCACTTCTGGTGATGGTCAGGTCAAGAAAGTTCAGGCTGTTGTCGGTCTCGATTTCATTGGTAAACTTAAGTGAGGGGTGGACGTTATTTAAGAAATTGGTTAGCCTATGAATTTGTCTCTCTGTTCCTTCAAAGAGGCAAATTATGTCGTCTACGTATCTATAGTAATAATTTATTTTTCTATTGAATGGGTTTGTCTGGCTGATAATATGTTTGTTCTCTATTTCATTGAGGAAAATTTCCGCCATTATACCAGACAGGGGGGAACCCATGGCTAGACCTTCACTTTGCAAGTAAATTTTATTGTTGAAAGTGAAGTAATTTTGGGCAAGACAAGTTGTTAGTAGGTCAATCAGTTCTTTTATCGCCTCTGTGTTAAGTTTACTGTGAACTTTTAGGTTTTCTTTCAGGATCTCTATTGTTTGTTTGATTGGGACATTCGTATACAAATTGGATATATCAAATGAGAGCAGTGTTTGGCCGTTTAGGAAGGGTGTGTCTTCAATTTTCTTGATTAAATCTAGGCTGTTCTTCAAACTATGGTTATTGGTGAATTTAACTTCCTTTTTTATAATGCGTTCTAGGAATTTCGCTATCCTGTAAGAAGGTGCGTTTGTAAAATTTACTATTGGTCTAATCGGGTGGTCTATTTTGTGTAATTTCGGTAAAGCTCGTAAATTTGGTGCACTAGGTTTAATCATCTTTAAAAATCTTTTTTGTCTGTCATCCAAAATGTGTTTGCAATTGTTACAAAAACAAACTTGTTTGTTTTTGTTCCGACCAAGACCGTCCAATATCAATCCATTCACTTCTACAATTCTGTTCAACCGAAGTCCAGAATCCAAGAAATACTGTCAAAGGTGCATTTATTTGATAATGGATAAAAGTGAATTAGTTGGAGTTGTTCAAGAAATAATTTCTAACAATAATAGTAATAATAGGATAATTTCATAATAATTGTAAACATAGTTCATTATAGTCCCCTTCATTGTGCCTGTTCCATAAGTCATTACCGGTACCCAAATTTTTCTTTTAACAATATTTTTCACCAAATACTCTTCTAACAATTCTTTCCATTCGTCTGGCGAGAATTACATTTTAACTTACACTGGACGTATGAAACTGTGTGGAGTGTAGTGAGGACACTACTTTTAACTAGACGGCCGTGCTCGCCAGTCCCGAATTGACTTACGGGGCCTGCATCATCGGACTTTCAATAATTCGACCACGCAGCTGGACCGCTGACGTGAGTTGAGCAAGTTTCCAAAATTAAATTTATAGGCCTATGTTTTAGGGCTTCAACAAACAATTTGGGAAATAAGTCTACTCACGACGGTGCTGAATAGCTGCAAAATGCTTCGCACGCCAATCCGCATATTGGGAGTGTCTTCAATATTCAAAACATTGCGTGCTTCGCACGTCATTCCGAAAATTGGGAGTTTCTTTAACACAGAAAGCATTGCGTACACAATGCATTGCGTGCTTCGCACGCCAACCCCACGGTAAAATCCACCACATGGATTTGAACCGGGTACTTTTATGGTATTTTACGTTTTGATCGATTTTGGGAGAACCAAGCGAGCTATAAGGTCGCGTAAAAAATAAAATGTGCAGAATAACATCCTACATTTATATTTTTAGAAAACACTCTAAAAAAATTTCATTCTCGTAGTAAAAATGTCAAAAAATAGTTACTTCCGACCTTGGGTCTTACCATAAGGGCCACTGCAATAGCTCATTTTTCCTATGGAAATTCGCTAATAATTTGGAAGTAAAAATGGATGTAAAAATAATATGCAAGTACTGGTTTGTGTAGATCACACACTAAAATAAATTCGAATTATACGATTCTGAATGAATAGACGACACACTCAGTGCCTAATTCCATTTTCCTGTATAGCCTTGAGCAACATATCTCTGCTACTCCAGCAGTGTTTTAACGATTTTAATGTGTGACGAGTTCCTCGAGTGAATGAACACAACAAGAGGTATCTGATGATGAGGTATAGAAGTTGTGAAGATTTCGAAACATGTAATAGACGCAATTAGATCAAATACAATTTTAAGTCACAAGACGTACCTTAGAAAGTAATTCATTGTATTACCTCATGGGTGCTGCGGAAATATTTGCATATTATGTAGAATACTACTTCTCCAACTTTAAGCATCGTGATATCGCAGGAATAGCGGTTCGTAGGAAAAAAGTAAAAGAACAATTTTTTTTGTAGAGAATTGCATGATCTACAACTTTTGTCTGTCCTACTTTAACGATAACACTTATGGTTTGTCCGGAGCCTCAAGAGCCCCAGAGCATTGCTATCCTCGCACCCCGACGCGCACACACCCTCATACGCGCAGCTTGGCTTACCTGCCTTCACTGTTGTTTCGATGACTCACATACTAGGTCTTAGTCTGCAAAAATGCAATTTTCTACATTTTTTATTTTAGGTTGTAATTTTTGTATACTGCATTTTATCATGAAAATAGAGTGCAAAACACGAAATGACTACGGCATTTCTCACTGTATCTTAGAAATGAAGTGGTCAAATGATCAACTCGACTTTGTAATACAGTGTACTGTATCAGATTATTAGACTTTATTTTAATAGTAGGGGCTCTGCCCCTGGACGCTTTGCGTCCCAACCCCGCCTCGGCCTCAGATGGCTGTTTCGCTTCGCTCGCAGTTGGAAAATTCACTAAAGAATCTCGTTAATCTTTGGCTCGTTTGTACATAGGTTTGTAAAATTATGAAACCAGGCTTAAAGATATTAACAGTAATTACAAGATTAATTATAACCTCAAATACATGCTTTAGAAACGTGAGAGGCTTTTATTACGATTTTAGTCATAGTTCTACCAATGAATACTTTTTCTACTATCTTCTGTCAACTAAAGTTTTGAAACCAGGCCTAAATACAGTAACAACAACATTATTGCAGGATTAACATAACCTCAATACTATGTTTCAGAAATGAGCCAGGCCTATATTACAAAATTGACTATTCGAATTTATCCATCTTTGCCAAGTTTACCTTTTTTTTGACAAAATAAATTGTTAAATCAGGCCCAATTTATTCCAATTCCGATGTGCTAAAAAACAGTATAAATTAGCTTGTTTTTTAACAGTAATTAAAAACTATTCAATGAACAGCTGATAAAACAGTATACATTGGCTTATTTATAAACAGCTGTTTTGATCGGTTTATTTACTATTTCCTTGTTATTTTGTAACCAACATGGCAACCCATAAGACCCTATGTTAAAAATTTTCAAAATTTAAATTAGATTTTCTAAAAAAATGCGTTTTTACACGAAATACAACTATATGGATGTACTTAAAAATCAAAACTACACCTAAATACAAAATGTCTTTGAATTCGTTAGAGCCGTTTTCGAGATCCGCGACAGATAGAAAGATAGATACAAGAATTGTTCATTTAAAGTAATAGGATATATATAGAATCGGTGAGGATTTTTGACATTATATTTATTTGTAATAGTGAATTTAAAACCAGTAAAAATTTTCAGCTCTATGCGAATTTTTGAAAAGTTAAAATTCTATTTTTAGTGGATTAAATCACCTATAATTTCCAATCATGAAATGTAAAATTTTAAACAAGATGTGGAAATAAATATTATTATATTTAGTTTTTAGACCTTTATTTTTGCAAATTTTTAAAAATTTTAGTTTTCAAAATATTTGTTTCTTTAATTTAATAAACGTTATTCTATATACAAACTATTTTGGTCTTTCTGAATGAAAGTTCACAAAGGGTGTAAAAACAATATACTACAGTATATTACAAAAAGAAACCCGTCTACTTCTGACGTCTTAAAATACGTCTCTTAAATTCCTTCCTATACATTTCATAATCCTTACTGCCTTGAAAAATGCCCCCTTTATTTTCGTCAACTCTTCTAGCCAGGTAAGGCATCACCTTTACCACAGGACCATACGGTACGTACTTGTAAACGTTGTAACCGGTTTGCGCTAGCTGGAACGATATGTAATCCTTCATTCCTAACAGTTGGCCAAACCCTGTAGTTCTATTTGAAGGTAGAATATCCGATGCGACCATTTCGTTCAAAACTGTTTTGACAGAGTCTTCATTATGCGACGCGAAGATAACGAAGAAACGGTCTTCCTTCTTGCTATCAATGTACTCTTTAGCAACGCGTAAACACTCCATAGATACTCTATTGTACATCTCCGATGTAGCCTCGAACGTCGGATTGATGGGATCTTTGTAATCGAGATCCATCGCGCGACTTCTCTCTTGGACCATGTAAGCTCCGCGTACCAGTTTCGTAGCGAAAGCGAATCCTTGACGTTTAGCTAACTGTAGATCGCAATATATTTCGTCGAAGGTGCTTTTCAAATAACATTGGTAAGTGTTCATGACGGTGACTCCTTCTTTGTTGTAAATTTTCATCAGTTCCATGGTTATTCTGGTTATGGCCGGTTGTAAATACGATTGTTCGGCATCTATCACAGCGATAACGTTGTGGTCTTTAGCAGTTGAAATAACTGTGTTCAAACGGTCTATCATATTTCTAAACGTTTCTTCTTCGTTCGACGATAGTTGTTTTAATAATCTGACCATTCTTTTTTCCTTCAAACTGGGAACTCTAAATGTTTCTGAAAAACTTAACGACCCGTCGACAATACCGTACCACGGGAACAGGTGGATTATACCGGTCTCGTCTCTAACTACGTTCTTCATAAACTCTTCCGTATTTTGTACACCTAATTCTTTCAGTTTCTTCAGTAAAATTTCGTCCGTTAATTTGTATTCAATAATATTTTTATGTCCTTTAACACCTAGCAGTTGTGTCGTGAATTTACGAGCTTGCATAATGACTTCCGATAACTGAAGTAACATTTCAGGGCGGCCTAGTGCCGTCATTTTAACAGCTAAGACAGATCTATCCGTTTTAAGCAGTGACAGAGCGTGAGTGGCTTGTTGCAAAATATCGACGTTACGCTCGCAATTCGCCTCGTTTTGATAGAAAGCAGTTCGCGTCTGTTTCATTACGAACCGACTGCTTACGTCGTATTCTTTATCAGCTGATTTTTTAATCTCTATGTCGGTTATCGCATCTTCTTTGGGGATATCTTCTTCTACACAATAATCCAACATAATTTTTATTCCGTTATTATTTAGTTTGGCCATCAGCGGTCTGGCTTTAACCAGATCTTCGCCTGCGACGAATTGTCCGTAAAACGTCATTTTCATAACCGATTTATAAATAAATTTTCCGAACACTTTCCCGAATAATTCCATTAGTTTTAAACTATTGTTGACTAAAAACGGCGTAGAAGTGATGGAATAAACTACATAACCTCTTAAGACTTCAAACAGTGTTAAATCTTTAAAAGCTGTTTTGTAATCGGAAAATGTAAAATCAAACGCATTTTCTTTATTTCGGGTAAGCGATTTGTCATGAGGCTTAATGTCTGAAAAAGATTTAGATCGAAGCGAAACAAAACAGTTCTTTTTCATTAGTAGACGTAGTTCACCCACTATTATTAAACGATTCATAGTTCCGTAGTTGTAAACAATATACACGGGTACCTATAACCTATATATATATATATATATATATATATATATATATATATATATATAAGCAATCCGAATAGATACTCGAATGTAAATATCTTCTTTTAACTTTAAATCAAATCTTACCTCGTATTCACTAATCTATACAACTTTAAATGTATACGTCATATTTTTGTCATGTAGGCCTACAATAAACCACAGACTTTAAAAATTATATTCAAACTAGATTGTCAACAATAACCGCGAAATAAAGAGAGAGCAATTTATAGGCCTATGTGCAAAGATAAATCGTATACAATCCTTTTACAATTTCAATGACACAACATATTGCACAACCTAACGAAATCATGTATGGTATAAACACAAGAAATAAAATTTAAAAAAATGTAAATTGTGTACTTAAGACCATACGGGAAAAGTGTAAACTTTTTAAAGATTATAGGCTACATTCGAATAAATTGTTTTATCTTATTCAATTGGTTGCTATGGTAACGAATGAACATTCAAGAAACATTTGTGTTTGTTCATGAGCCTTGGCCTAACCTAAAATTATTAAAGATTATACATTCGAATCAACTGTTTCATCTGTTATTTTATTTTTTTTGTTTCAATGGAAATGAATGTAAATACATTCAAGAAACATTATTGTCTTGGTTCTTAAATCTAGACCTAACCTAAAGTTATTAAAGGTTATACATTAGAATCAACTGTTTGTCTGTCATTTTATTCAATTAAATTGTGTTAACATTCAAGCTAGCCATACACGGTCCGATTTGTAGGACGACCGAGTTGGACTGCAAGTTGGATGCGTTTCACCACTCACGATCCAACTTACCATCCAACTTACGATCCAACTAACGTTTCCATTAATAATAATTCCATTAACAGCTGATTTTAAACTTTGAAGCCATTATTTACTTTTTCTAAATTTTGGGTTAGGTTTTTATTATAATGTAGACCTGAGCATTTCTGGTTCTTTTAACCTTTATTAGGCCTATTTATAACTGATGTTATAATATAAAATAATTTCATTTGGGACATTTACGATCTTAGTTTTGAGGTTATTATTAATCCTACATCTATATTATAAAAACAATTTAACATTTTTTTTAATTATGTGTATAGAAAGTTCCAACAGGTTTGGCGTGCGGAGCAATCTGGTGTATCCCTAGTAATAAATAAAAAATATACACATTGATTTACATTATTCAAAAAGTTCTCAAATTTTCAACTCCACGACAAGAAATCATTCCAATTCAGTCTTCTTTCCTTGTAGGCCTACATAGTTGTAGTTGTATAAAAATGTACAGCAATTACTATATGCAAATAATTCGACTAAACAATTCCCTATATTTTGTCAGTATACTTACACTTATTTTTTTAAATATAGTAGATAACCGCCTATATTTTTTTCAGTATAGAAAACAATCCCTATATATTTTCAGTATAGTAGACAATCGCCTACATTTTTCAATATAGTAGACAATCGCCAATATTTTTTCAGTTTACTAAATAATCACCTTTATTTTTTCATTATACTAAACAATCTACTATATTTTGTCAATACTTTCAATCGCCTACATTTTTCAGTATACTAAACAATCACCTATATTTTTAAATATAGTAGACAACTGCCTATTTTTTTTTTAGTGTATAGTAAACATTCACCTATGTTTTTCAATAGGTTGAGAAATTATTTTTGGACTATTGCGACGCGAAGATGCTGAAAAACATGTCAGTTTGCATAATCACAAACACCTATTAATTCTCCCGGTACAATTCAATAAATTCCAAAAACCCTTTATTATCCATTATTATAGAAGTAAAAATGTACAAAGTATAGGGGAAAAGGGAAGATCAAACATCAACAAGGAGAAAGTTTAAAATGACGATCGGACGATCACCCCATTTACAGTCCGACTCCGTCGGAAGTTGGAAGTCGGATCATCTTGTAGTCTGATCTGGGACTCCGATTTGTACTATTACCAACTCGTCGTCCATCAAGCCCATTCACGCTCCTACATCGGATCCTACATCGGACATCGGACATTGAATCGGACTACAAATCGGACCGTGTATGGCTAGCTTAACGCGTTAAGTTCATGACGGAGGACAATCTGTTACACTTGTATACCCAACTTAAATGTACTGAACACTAAACTACCAATGAGTTCGTGGCCTAACCGGCTAAGGCGTAAGTCTGTGGTAAAATACGATTCACCGCCAGCAAACTAAGCGCAGAGGTGCCTATAGAAGTTTACACTTCAAAACATCTGAGCAGTACGATCAAAATTATTCTGACTGAATGACTTCGAGCAAAATCTTCTTAAGATCCAAATACCAAAATTTAATGTTATATTCTTATGGGGCCATAGTAGACCAGTGCTGATGCATTTTTGAAAAAAAAATTAACAGCATGAGACCTACTGGAAGAAGAGCAAAATATTGTTTGAATGATGGGAAAAATAATTTGGAGTCGACAAAATGAAGAAGGGGTGAATTTTTAGGGGTTGAAAGTGGTATTTCACGGGTTTTCGGAATTAGCAACGAAAGTTGACCTCCTATTGAAAAAAGTTAAATATTAAAGTTGTTGATAATAAAAAGATCTACAACTTTTGTATTTAAAATTTTCCCACATAACCTCAAATTTGCCGGGAAAATCGGAAAAATTGATTTTTCAGTTTTTAATTTTTTTCTCGGGCAAAATTTAATTTTTTTTTACGAAATTTGGTGAAAATATAACTTATTATGTTTCAAGTAAGCCGTATTTTTTTGTAGTAAAATACAGATTTTTCTTTTTTTTTCCGACAAATTCTGAAAAAATGACCTCATTTTCAAGTGAAAAATTTCACCGATAAAGTTTGTCTTTTCAAGCTCACCAGCCGGCATTTTTCCGTTAAAGTATATACTTTTAGATTATATAATAAAAGAGTAGCACTACTATGTAACAATTTTCCAGAAAACGCCAACAACTTTGATATTTAACTTTTTTCGATAGGAGGTCAACTTTCGT
>JAGFPH010000880.1:245614-268301 GCA_018207615.1 Philaenus spumarius
CGTTTCACATTAGGAGCGTTTCACTTTAGGACCGTTTCACATTAGGAGCGTTTCACTTTAGGACCGTTTCACAAAAATCGGACGGTAAAATCCGATTTACCCGCAGCAACAAGAAAGCTATATACTCTGTCATACAAACATTTATTCACATTTTTTGGACTTGGTGCGATTATAGAAGTTTACACTTCAAAAAGTCTATGGGTACCTATCCCATTTTCATTACTTTTAAATTTTAAGGGTAGTTACTTCATTTCATTACTTTGACTTAAGTAATTGAATTGCAAATGATTTTGTATATCACTTAAAAATAATATTACATAAGTTTAGCTTTATAGCTTGTAGGAAGTTAGTTTAGGTTATATTTATTGTTTAGGGAAGCAACTGGACCCCTTAGACTGTAGTAATTGTAACGTCTAAACACTCCTGGCAATGATATGGATAAAGTGGGACATTTTTAGCGAAATCGGTCGAATAGTTTTTGAGTCTGAAGAGGACAAAGAAACAAACATTCATTTTTAATTAGAGAGATAGAGAAGTATGGTTTTGTATGTGTGTTAAACGACTGGAAGTATGTATGTGTGTTAAAACATGTTGTAGATTTAAATGAAGTAATATGTATTTATTGGGCACTCAGCCAGCTGCAACTCACTGAACCTTTATTTTGAACTGATTGTGCTTTATAAGTATATATTTTAAAAACCTTCCCACACAGGTTTCCATCATTGTTTCTGAAGTTTTGTTAGAAAGTTGTTGAACTGAAACGTCTTTAGGCGCACCGTACCATTTTGGGACGAGGTAAAAAATAAGAATCTACGATACGCGTCTTAATGTAAGACGCTTTGCGTTTTTTTGTTTCGTCGATGATTTCTTCTTCTTCATTCTTTTACACTCGTACTAAAATATAAACCAGAAATCAGTTTAATGTAACAGCTAGTCATAAAAGAAGAAGAAACCGACGAAATAAAATAGGCAGTGGTAAATTCAAAGGCTTAGGCTGGTATTCATAGTCGTTTCTTAAGGTAGCCTTAAGGAAAGGAAGAGTTTAGGAGACCTTAAGATATGATTTTTGGATGCAGAGTCCAACCTTAAGTATAGATTTTAACTCATCCTTAAAACCTCCTTTAAAGTTAGGCCTACCTAAAAGCTGCCTTAGGTTCATTTGCAATGCAGAGTCGCTCCTTTTCATTAAGCAGGCCTAAAGCCTAAAGGTACCTTCGAATTCGTAATTTTCTCAAGGTAGCTACCAACGTACCTTTGGGGAAATTTAGCGAATTTATAGGCTAAGTGATTCTAATGACACACGAAATCTCTAATTATGAATTTGTTTTGAATTAATTGATTTTGCATGTTATTATGGAAGGATCCCTAAACGGTATATTCGGGATTATGATACTCCATTCGAAAAATATTTAAACGGCAATTTGAAATGAGATACCGATTTTCAAAGGATGCCGATGTAGTAAAAAATGTTATTGCCCCATTGGTAGGCCTACCAGATAAATTATATTAAAAGATGATTACCAATATCCCATATTCATACAATATTGTTAGCATTGTGTTTTTATGCCATGAGAAATATTTAGGAAAACAACTAACTAGTCTATTGCATATTTTTTATAATTAGTCTAGTAGGTATTGCTGTAGGCTACCGAACAAAATTAATTGATACGGTAAAACAATTTAATAAATTGAGTTTGTTTTGGATAGGCCTAACGGTTCAAATAAAATGTGACAATGCATATTTTATTTTAATCATACAGTTAATAATGATATCTGATTAATGAAAATAATGAAAGCGATCAGTATGCACATAACCTCAAAAAGTAAGACCATTTTAGGCTTATATCCCAAGATAAAACAGTTTGTACAAATTCGCCAGTTAATTATTTAGCAGCTGATTTTGTAGTTGCTAACTTGTGCCAACTGTTGGACGTAAGTGCCAACAATATTAAAGTAAAAAACCATGAATGTTATGAACGATTTCTGTTTAAGTTCATAAATAAACTAAATAAATGCATTTTAAATGCTTTAAGATGTTAAATTACACAAGGATAGATTTATTTATAGTTAATGAAATATTCGTTCTAGAGGTATTTACTTTTGTAATATTGGTACAGGTGTCTTCTACTCTTTAGGTCTCCTTAAATATAGCCTCACCTAAGGCCACCTTAAATAAACGTCTATGAATTGAAAACTATTTGTAAGGCTTCTTTAAGGTATGATTCGACCTTACGGTTTTCTTACATGAGGGAGCTTCAAGGCTACCTTAAGAAACGACTATGAATACCAGCCTTAAACTCAATAGCTGTATGGATTTAGAAGCTGTGTCACGTTACCGATGAAATGGATATTGCACTTCCTAATTTTGCAAGTTGTGTTAAATTAGTGTACTTGATGATACATATAAAAATGGTCATAGTATTTTCTCATTTTTAAAAAAATGTATTAATTTGCTTATTTGTTTGCAATGGTAATGAATGTAAATGCATTAAAGTAACGTGTGTTTTATGAGTATAGGCATGACCTAAAATTATTATGTTGTTAAAATTTTAACACAAATTAGTTGTTTAACTTTAACATTTAACAACATATTATATTAAAAGTAGGAAGCCTTTCTCGAAGATTTGAAAGAAACCGGTGTTGGTTCAGCACAGAAGTGAAAACTGTAATTAATATAAATCGTTGGTTATATTGGTTTGATCCGAAATTTTTTGATCATTATTTTTATCTTGTCCCATTTAAAGTTGAAATATAAAAAAATAAAAAATAACATAAACATGATTGCCTATAGTCCCACAATTGTTTTTTTAAAATATTATGTTTATTTTTTTTTAATTAAATTGTAATAATTAGTTTGTTATTGTGATTATTAATGAATTTTGAAAAGAAATAAAAAAACTTTTGAGACAGTGAAAACCAATCAATCAATATTATTTAAGGGTTTGACTAAACATTATTTGACTATAATATTAATCATTACAATCGCTAGCAATAATTTATCATTATAAATTTAATAGTCTGTATCAACAGAATTAAGTGTATAATGTTGACCATTAATTTAATATAATACTAGTGGAAACCTCTGCCATTGGAACCTTCTATACACATAATCATGTTATGTTTTTCTTTATAATAATAATAACCCCAAGGTAAGTAATGTTAAATGTTCAAATCAAATTTTTTCGTAAATTTTATAACAGCAGTTATAATAAAGGTTAAAAGAACCAGCAAGGTTCAAGTCTACACTTTAATAACAACCTAATCTAAAAGTTAGAAATACAAATAATTGCTTCAAAAAAATGTTTTTATCAAAACGAATTATAGCCTATGTTAGCTAATTACAGCTTTTTATTAGTAAAATTATTTTTTTCAATCGGTTCATTAGTTCCAGAGATTATCCCTTACACACAAACAAATTTTACCTCTTTATACTATTAGTATAGATATATTTATAAAATAAAGGAATTATAACGCATTACCTGTTATAAACACGAATTATTGTAGGAACACGTTTGTAAAAATGTTACATTCCTGACGGTTGCTTCCTAGCTAGAGTGGCGAGTTCTGATTCGTTGCCTAGTTTCTTTAACTGCATGAATGTTTTTTAATTTTAGGAGGGGAGACGAAATGCTGTCACAGAATGGTTGTTTTAAAAGTACTGTAAGATAGTAAGATAAAATATATAATGACGAAGGTGTAGTAAATTCATTCAATAAAATAAATCTATTGTAGTGTCATTATAAAAAACAAAACGAAATGGGTTATAGGTTTAAATAACGCCTTCAAAGTATAAAGAATACAATTATTGAATCAAACGAGTGTAGCCATTTGGGTATAGAAAGTGCAGGCGCTTATTGTTGAAGACTAGTGACAAATCACAGGTAGATTGATTAGATACACATAAAAATCCACCATTAAAAAAAAACTTTCTAAAACAACAAACTTAAACGAGGCAAATGTGTACAATTAAAGAATTATATCATAGTGCAATACTTTTTTAGTAATAACAAAATATTAAATTGAATGTGCCTACTCACATAGAACATGAATAGGTATTATTTTAAAACTGTTTTATAACTAATGTAGGTTGTATGATAATGTTTTTAGGTTAGTAGTCGTTGAAAAGGTTTTTTTAGAATTCTTCTGTTTTTTTTTTAGAATAAACTACTTAAGCCTACAAACAATAAACTTTATACAAAACCTGGTCTATGTCTTAAGGGATTTTCAACAAGGTAAGTGTACAGAGGCTACAATTAATTGTAAAAAGTAAACCTATTATATAGATAAAATAAGATATTTTTATTTTCCAAGTGTAACATACATAACTGTATGGCATTGTATTTACAGTAAAATCTACAAAACAACAAACCGATTACAATTGCAACACTTTTTAACTTCCTATATACAAAACTGTTTGACTTGTTATTGTTATTACATGGAAAATTAGGTAATCCTTAGGATAAACCTGTTTAGGATCTTCCATTTTTCCATCCCTTGAGTTAGAAAAAAAGAAAGGAAAGAATAAAATCCTTCCGAGATGCCCTCTACTCAATGATTACATAGTATATACTATGTAAATCATTGCCTCTACTATTAACACTTAAAAAATAATTATTTTAATTTTTAAATACAAAATTTAACTGTCAATTCTTAAGAGTGTTATCAATACAACCAAAATACGAATAATACAATATCTTAGCAACCAATATGCAAATAATCATTCTGTGCTAAAAACAATATTAATACAGAGCCTATCACTTCATGGTCATCGCACGGTCATGGTTGTATTGTTTGATTTATTCACCTTATTTACTGCAACCTATAGAATCGGCTCAACGGCCATTTGATAGAACTCAGCGAGCTGAATCCAATGGTATCTCAAATAAAATATAGTAGGCGCTACCAGTCTAAAGTTATAAGCAGAAACGTGCCCAGAAGAGGGTGAAATCGTCGTCTTTGGTCACTAATGAAGTCACAAATGTTGAACGATTCGACTTTTTCGAATGTGTATTTCTCATAAACCTTCCCGAAGAAATGCAGTTCCTCGCTTTCTCAGTTGATGCCATCATAAGCAAACAGACACGTTTGTATTATAATAGACTAGCTGGCCCGACCCGGCTTCGCACAGAGAGATAAATCATAGTTAAATATGGGGACTTTTAGAAACTTTGACTCCCCCCCCCTTAAAATTTCGAAGTTTTTGAAAACCTTTCTTAGCGAGCACCTACGGCCCTAGAGGAAGCTACATACCAAATTGCATTCCTATCCGTTCTGTAGTTTTTGAGAAATCGTGATTTAGTAACTTTGACCCTCCAAACCCCCCTAAAATTTTGAATTTGTTTAAAAACTTTCTTAGCGAGCACCTTTGGCCCTAGAGGAAGCTACATACCAAATTTCATTCCTATCCGTTCTGTAGTTTTTGAGAAATCGTGATTTAGTAATTTTGATACCCCTAAACCCTCCTAAAAATTCGATTTTTTTAAAACCATTTCTTATTGAACACCTATGGTCCTAGAGGAAGCTACATACTAAATTTAATTCCAATCCGTACGGTAGTTTTGGAGAAATCGTAATTTAGGCACTTTGACCCCCCCTAACCCCTTTAAAATTTCTAATTTTTTAAACCCTTTCTTAGCGAGCATCTATGGCCCTAGATGAAGCTACATACCAAATTTCATTCCAACCCTTTTGGTAGGTTTTGAGAAATCGTGATTTAGTAACTTTGACCCCCCAAAACCCACCCTAAAATTTCGAATTTTTGGAACCCTTTCTTAGTGCGCGTCTAGAACCTATAAAGAGTATTAGTGCCAAATTTCATGTTTGTAGGCCTCGTGTTTTTTGGAGAAATTGTGATGAGTCAATGAGTCAATGGTATTTGGCTTTTATAAGTATAGATTAAGCGATATAAACCTCACTTAAAAACGCCGTTTTTAAAAGAATTGACAGATTCTAAATTTACCAAGTAGCTTGCTTTGGTAATGTAAATGTTTTCAAGAAATGTGTGTTGGTTCAGTATAGGCCCAACCTGAAATTGTGTTAAACTTTTCATCCAAATCAACTTGTTTTATTTATAACATGTAAGAACATATGTTTAAATTGCATTATAGTACAGTAAGCATTTTTCGTTGATTTTTGTTTGTGTGGAATAATTACTTGATTATAAATTTGCCAAATTGGTTGCAAATAAACGTGTTTTGGTTCATTGTAGGCGTAACCTAAAATTGTGTTAAGTTTTTGATCCAAATCAGCTGTTTTATTTATAATATGTAACAACAGCTGTTTGAATTGAGTTGTAATACAGGAAGCATTTGTCGTAGATTTTTCTTTAAATTGTGTTAAACAAGCGGTTGGTTGTGAAGAATAATAAACTGATTAAAAATTTGATAAGTTGGTTGAATGTAAACAGAAAAGTGTTGCTAAGATTTTGATCCTAACAGCGGTTTTGTTAGAATTTCACTATTTTTACGCTTTAAAATACATTTCTTGCAAAATACGTTCATAGTGTGCGTCTATGACCCCATAAGAATACACCTTTTAAGTTTCGTATTGGAATCTTAAGTAGTTTTTGCTCCACGTTGATACAGTCAGTCATTCAGTCAGGACAAAGCCTCTTATATATATATATATATATATATATAATTCTTTTGTATGGATGTATGTCCACTGAACTCCTCCTAAACGGGTGGACCAATTTTGATGTCATTTTGTGTGCGTTTTTGAGTGGGTCCCTGGATGGTTTAGATTCACAATTGGAAGGGGTTGAAATGGGTTTGCCACCTCTAAACAATAAATATAAATTAAACTAACTTTCTGCAAGCTATAAAGCTAAACTTATGTAATATTATTTTTAAGGGATATACAAAACAATTAGCAATTTTATTACTTAAGTAATAAACGGTACCAGGAACTGGCACATACTTTCTCACAAACATATTTAAATTATTAAACAGATTCACTGTGACTTCATAATTGTAGGTGGGGTAGGAGAGGTGATTTATTAATGTAGGAGATTAACTAATAATAATAAATATTATTATTATCTAGAGGGAAAACTACTCGATCGATTTCTAAAAAAATTTCACCAAACACGTCAATTAGGCCTGTATAGATGCACGAAAAATGCTTTTGAAAAATTTCAAAAAACAACCACCTTTATGGCCAAAAACCCCCAAAAATCAGTTATTTTTATTATTATTATTATTAGCTAAACGAGAATTTTTAGAAAGATGCGGTTTTTTGCATATGGTAGGGTACATTAAAGGCTACAAATAAGCCAAATTTGATCAAAATCGTTAGAGCTGTTTATTATTATTAAAAAAATAATAACAGTTTTTTGGGTTTTTTTTTGCCAAAAAGGGTTTTGTTTTTCAAAATTTTTCAAAACCGTTTTACGTGCATCTATACAGGCCTACTCGACATGTCTGATGTAAATTTGTTTAAAATCGATCGAATGGTTTTCGCTCTAGCTTTGTATACATACATACATACATACATTTACATACATACATACATACAGACAGACATACATACATACAGACATATATAGACAGACATTTTGTAAAAACCACTTTTTTGGACTCAGGGGGTTCCAAAACGGATATTTCCACAAAATCTCAACATTGATTTTTTGCGGTCACTATACTTTCTCTATAAACTATAGTATAGCGAGAAAGTAAAAGGGATAAAATGGAATAACTACCTTTAAAATTAAATAATAATCGACTTACTTTTTCTATATTCTCAAAAACTACTCAACTAATTTTACTAAAATTTCACAATTTATACATATTAAGTTCTAGGATTTTTTTAGAGAATATCGTCACTACAAACAAAAAGATTTAAATAGGATAGCTACCCCTATACAATAAAAATAAATTGCACTAAATTCCTACAAACTATAAATCTAAAATAATTTAGTATTATTCTTAATTGATATACAAAACATTTGCAATTCGATTACTTATGTCAAACGGATGAAATGGGATAACCACTCTTAAAATTAATTCAAGCATTGCCAGGTCCACTAGTAATGGACCTTTTTAAAATCTATATATTTTGGTAAATCACTGTGTATATAATTCAAGGTACCCAATTTAAATAAATCCGTTGCAAATGCAAGAGTTTGACGTTGATAGAAAGACTAATTGTTCTGTCTGTCTAAAATACGACAAATTTAGGGATATTATTTTACGAAATTGTTCCTTAATTTCAATGAAGCCTTTATTAAATATTCAGTAGACCTCATCCTAATTTATTTATTTTTTTTTTTAAGAAAATACTCCCTAAATACCCAATATTACTATATATGAACTGCATACATAGTTTTCCAAACAAAATTCAGTAAACATTTTGACAAGTTATTTTCGGCCTATCCTTACATAGTAACCGTGAGGTCATGTTTACACTTCGTTCAAGGTTTCAACTAGTTATGTACAATTATAGAGATACTGGCTGAAAGCCATCTAGTACTATAACTCACTTGATCAGCTGATGCTGCTGGATGCTGTGCCAATCTGCAAATGTAAGTGAAAGTGTGTTGACCTGGCCCAGTCGTTTGTATTCGTGAAAGCGTGTCCAAATTACGAGGATAAGATGCTGCTTTCGTCCTGAATGTCCTTAGGCTTCTTTGGATGTGAAAATGTTTACGTAATAGTAGTAAGCCCGGTGAGTAGAGGTTTTCTCCGCCAGCATGATAGTTCAGGATTTTCATGCAAACATGAAAAAATATTTCCGGGCGAGTTAAGTACGATACTTTTCATTATACAATATCGAAAAAGTAACGTACTTTTAATCGCATCATCTTTTTATTTCTGAAAATAACGCACCTTGAAGTAATTCTTACAATTTGAACTCAATGCATAACTACATGTTATTTAAAACGATTAGCTTACTATTTTAAATTTATGTTTATTTAGTGAATTTCCATAGGAAAGATGAGCTATTGTAGTGACCCTTATTTTGGGACCTAAGGTCGGGAGTAATAAATTAGCACCGATCATGATACCCAGAACACGTTAATTGTCTAAGTCACACGGACGAATTGTTTAGCTAAAAATCCAACAACCGGAAGTAAAATTAAACTTTTTGAGGGTTTTATAAAATATAAATGCAGGATATTATTCTCCATTTTATTGTTATTATTCTGGATATTTTTATTTTTTTCACGACCTTATTAGCTCACTTGGTTCCCTCAAAATCGATCAAAAGGTAAAATATCATAAAAGTACTCGGTATACGTGGGACTTATTCAAATCCGACGCCAACGTCTGAGTTTATACGCGGCGAGCGAAGGGAAGCAGTCCTTAACCCGAGGCCGCAAGGTCGAGGTGTGAACTTGCAAAGCGAGTTTTCCGCTGTGAATGGAACGAAGCAACGAGTGAGTCGAAGTTGAAGGCTTAGGTGCAAACAAATTGTACTAATATATTTCGTACACAGTGCCTTCGTGAGAAGACCTAGTAGTTAAAACCTTAATTTTGGAAATTCGCTCAACTCACGTCAGTGGTTCAGGTGCGCGTTCGAATTATTTCTAATCAGAGCGAGCACAGTAAATTTACCGAGTAGTGTAAGGGAACGTAGGACTTACTTGCCTATGAGCAGGTACAGAAAACGGCTGTTTTCGGTGTACAGTGTCAGGGCTATAGCCCTGGTACAGTGTAGTACTGTATAATGAAATTGCTATTTACGTCACTTTTCGCTTCTATTGAGTTTGTGGAGGCTTTACACGCTGATGTGCCTAATGTTCCGACCATTTTCTGAGCTGATTCTTCTAGCAAACATAATGCAAATAATTTATATAAACATAGATCCGGAAATGCTTCGTTAGAGTGTCACAGCTGGCGTGTTTCAAATTCCCCGCAGAAATGAAGTCCTACTGAAATATGTAGGACGTTAATTAAGGCGTTAAATTAAATTAATTGTATGTAAAATGCGCAGACAAATTTAATAAAATTGGCCTCACATCTGTAACTACAGTAATTTTTGAAGTATCTGACGCAAAACGTAAAATTCTCTCTAAAAAAAAACATTAATTTACCTTTTATTTTGGCGAAAGTTTACATTACGACCCTACGCCATATTGCGGCAGAGGAGCCAACGTGCAAAAAAAAAAAAAAAAAAAAAAACTCTAATACGTAACTGTAATGTTCAATTCTATTTCTTAATGTCTTAAATAAAAGAAATCAGAAAATATGATTTAAAAATTTTTTAAGTAATTAATTAAGGACAGAAAATGAAACATTTTAATCTTAAACTTAATTCACAATGAATGAAGCAGTGAGTTATTATAATGTTTTCATTTTTCTTTAAGCAGGGCGCACACTGAGGGAGCAAATTGTCAAAAGCTTTTTGTGCTTCAAAAGTTTTTCATAAAAATAGTTCATAATAATAAATGTCGGAAAATAGTTCTCTATGCATTCAAATAGGACACCCGCCTGCTCCAGGGTGACGCGCAACGCCTACCCTCACATCTTCGTTGCGCGTCAAAATGTAGGGAACGTTTTTTTTAAATCAATTTATTTCCTTAAACAAAACATAAATTACACATATATATTGTAGTAAGGAACAAAAAATTCCCACATGGGCCTGTGAGTGGGCACGAGTCGCTCTGTATGCACAATGAGTTTGGATCTGCGCATGCTTGAACTGCCTTTCTGATGGCTGAAGTTTGTGTTTTGTTGCTCGAAGTCCTAACACTTCAGAACTTGTTACACTCATACGGCAACAATTGTCAAACTTGTCCGGATGAATTTTCAGCTCTTCTATGAACTCGTATATCCCCTTCTGGTTTATAAGGTGAACCCAATGTTGTCTTTCGGGTTTACAGTCTAACATTTGGAAGAATTTCCCCAAACATATTGCAGCGATTACTTCTTTATGCAAGTCACTTATGTTTATATGTCCACGGCGAACTCTCAAACTGATGTGATATCTTTGTGGTAAAAGTGCTCCCAAGTGGTACTACCGCAGACTGAGATGCGTTATGTACGTAGTACGCTTGTTAGACTTGCCTTATAGCGTGTACAACAAATCCTTTTATAGTTCCAACCATTAAAGGGCCACCAATTGTATATATACTCCTGCAAAATTTCCAAGATAGACTATTTGAATTAAAATAAATAATGTTTTCATCATATCAAAAACATATTTTCCTTTCGTAGTTTCAAATTCCTTGCAACATTAAAATGTTTCCAGAAAATCATCATCTTTAATAAATCGAGTGAAGACGAGTAATTGTGCTTCACCACCAATATCAGTTGACTCAACTAACTGCAAACTAAATAATTTCGATTAAATTATTATATTTATAACAGGTTTTTCAATATTAAACTCATAGATAACCATAAAAATTGTTGTCACAATTCTTGCACACAGACCGGACAAATCAAGGTTTAAAAATTTCGCGGCACCCACTTTGAGAACTACAGTTACTGCTCTAGAGCATAAACGGATTTACCGATTTGGACTTTTGGGTTATTCAGCCAAGGAAGATAGACTACTGTGTGTCATAGGTTGTAACAACGGCCAGGAATAGTGAAATGTGGCCAAAGATATTATACATTTTCACAGATTCGAAAATTGAACTAAAGCATTCTTAAGGTAGCCACAGACGTCATTCATTTTTAGCAGTTTTAACCGCACGGGTAAAACGCTCGGTGTGTGGCCAAAAACCTTCTTGCCGGCGTTCAAAAATATCTGCTGCAGCTTGATTTTAACCGTCCGTTTTCAAACTTGTTCGTTCAAGTCAGCTCGTGTGTGTGACGACGCAGTTAAAAAGGACGGGTTTTGTCAGTGTCAACTCTGTCCTCCATTAATCGCAAGTGATTTTAGTTTGAATAATTTTGTGTTTTGTAGTTAGAAATTTTGTTGTTGTTTTCACAATGACAGGCCGAACTAAGGAGTTACAACAAACAATTTATAATTGAGTTCATAGAGTTGTAAAGAAGCCATCCGTGCCTTTGGAAAGTTAAATCTACTGAGTATTCTGATAGAGATAAAAAAACAAACAAAAAACAATAAAGCTTAAGAAGACATAATAATTTTGAACCTTTTCTTTATGAAAATTGTAATTTTATAGCCACTGCGACCGCAACTGCTAACGTTGTCGAAGGATCCATCATTATAGCAGATCAAATGATGATGAACGCAACGATTTCAGAAAAACTGAACGAAACAACCCCTAGTGTGTGGATACGGTCGTTGTTCGTTTTTACCCGTACAGTTTTACCCGTTCGGTTAAAACTGACAAAAAAGAACAACGTGTGCGACTACCTTAAGAGTTATTTAAAAACACATGTAAATTTATTTATTTTATATTATCAAACAAGCCTAAACTAAATCTAAGATTTCTTTCGCCTGTAACGTGCTGTATTTAGAAACAACCAACAAGTATGCAAGAGTTCACCAGTTGCGTAACATCCAGCAATAGTAAATGCAATAGAAAGTATATAATTATGAATGATCTTGTATAAGCAATCTAGAGTGATAGGTCTAAACTGCTTGAGGTCTAAACTGGTTTTAGCTATATTCGCAGCTGCACTGAACGAACAGAATAGTGTATTTCACCTTAGTTAAGGTATGTATAACTTAAAACATTCACACCTTTTATCCTCGCCAAATGCCCAACATCTTATTTTTTTACGGATCTTTTGGAAACTTTGAAAAAGTTTGAGCCAATGGAGATGCAGCATATTGGGAGTACGAAGAATGCTATACTAAAAACAATTAATTGAAAAATCACATATACTACTATTGATTCTTCGTTTATAATTTAGTGCTAATTTGGTACAAAAAAAATGTAATTGTGTGCTTACGACCACACGGGAGAAGTGTAAACTTTTAACTCAAATTTTGAAATGAGAAAGCACAGTGTCCATTTTTTAACACAACTTTCAAAATGAGGAAGCAAATGTCCATTTTTTAACACAACTTACGAAATGAGGAAGCAAGTGTCCATTTTTAACACAATTTACAAAATGAGGAAGCACAATGTCCATTTTTACCAATTAAACGGTGCATTGTCTTAACATTAACCGATTAAGCTTGATTGGTAAATCTGTTACACTTATATACCCAACTCAAATATACTAAACTACCAATGAGTTCGTGGCCTAACCGGCTAAGGCGTAAGTATATGGTGGTGGACTCTGCTTATTCGAATCTCGGCAAGACCAAAACATTATTTAAACTGACGGAATAGAGCGTTTCATAAAATGCATGGGAAAATGCGTGACGGTCGTTTAATAGAGCGTGACGGAATAATAGAGCGTGACGGTAAAATCCGATTCACAACCAGCAACAAGAAAACTATAATACTCTGCTATACACACATGTGTATAAATTTACACTTTACACTTCAATAACTCGATCACGCAGCTGAACCGCTGACTTAATTTACAAAATGAAGTTTGTACGTTTAAAGGTTTCCATCAACTATCTGGGAAGTTGGTCTACTCACGAAGGTTTGCACCTCAGCCCCAGTTCACTCGCTGCTACGTTCCGCTCGCAGCGGAAAAACTTTGTTAGTTTGCACCTCAAACCTTGCGGCCTCGTATTATGGACTGCTTCAGTTCGCTCGCAGTTGACAAACTCGCTTGCATCCCAGCGGTCGGCCTCAGAAGTTGCCCTCACGTGGATTTGAACCGGGTACCTTTATGGCATTTTACGTTTTGATCGATTCTGTGCAAAACAGTCGTCGTATAAAATCGCGTAAGAAACAAAATGTGCAGAATAATCTCCTATATCAGAGCTGTCCAACTTACAACGGTGTGGGGGCCGAAACTCGATCTTTGGGCCAAGTTGCGGGCCACACCAATGTTCGTGGTACAGGTTCAGAGAAATTTATTTTAAGAAGGATTTGCCGAGGGTTTTGGGCCCTCCCCGCATAATGTTTAAATTAGATGAGAAATTGTGCATTTTAAGGCTGTTTATGGGCTTCAACTGACAGATACACTATCAAATCTTGCATAACTTTATTAAATAGAAAAAGGTTGTAGAGAGCCTCATGAGATGGCGCAGTGAAGTGTCAGTAAGGCTACTTCTGTTTTTATTTTGTATAATCTTCATCGTTGAAAATACACTTTCACATATTATGTAAGTGCTACCAAACATTGATGTCATCCTCAGACCGAAGTTGCGTAAGTGAGGAAATTTATCTTCAGGCAACAATTTGAAAAAATGTGGACCCTTTTTCTGTCTGGTCTGGAAGTATGGATCGGCTATCACACAGTTCAAGTTGCAAATTGGGATCTTGCTGTTCAATGTCAACCCCAAGAGGATTACTGAATAGTAGCATATGTGGTTTTAAATCTTCAAGTTCATGGAACCTAGTGTCAAATTCTTCAATTATTTCTTGAAGTTCAAAACAGAAGTCTGAAAATTCCAATTCTTTTCCTTGTTCTTTGAATTCTTCTAATATTTTTCGACAGCTAGGAAAATGTGCAAGTTCATTTTCTCTAAAGAGAGCTTACAAATTCTTATCTTATTTCGGAATCCATTGACCACTCTCACCATGTCCAATATTAACTTGTCTCTACCTTGAAGTTGAAGATTGAATTTGTTGAGATGATTGGTCAAGTCTGTAATAAAACCTAACTGCCTTAAAAATTCAGGGTTTGTAAATTCTTCTTCCAGATACGTAGTGTCAGACTTAACGTACGTACGTAAAAATGTCGAAATTTCATTTCTAATTGCAAAAAACCTCTCAAGGCACTTTCCTGCACTAAGCCATCTTACATTGCTGAACAACAACATTCTCCATATTCAGAATCAATGTGCTCCAAAAAATGTTTAAGTTGTCTGTGCAAAAGAACATTACCCCCAGGATAGACGCTATCAGTAATGTTCGTGCGCTGTGCGCCTCGCCGTTTTGTAACGCCAAACTAGGAAGTGGTTAATCCGATGTTCAGACATTTTTGCGACGCAGCATGGCTTATCTATCTATATTTTTCAGTTATTATAATTTTTTTTAAGTTTTGAAAATCCTTCGGCGGGCCGCACAGAATAGCCCGGCGGGCCGCCAGTTGGGCAGCCCTGTTCTATATATATTTTCTATGCAAAGAAGCAAGAAAGTTTTTTTAAATATTGGTTCTTTGCCAATTATATTTTATAGAAACGCACACTAATGACCAATGTTAAAAAAAATCTGTTAAGGATATTTATAAATAGGTGTTATAATCCCTTACCGTTTGTTGACATTATATTTAAAAAAGCGTGTGTAATATAAAAACCGTTTACCGATTCCAGTAAAAAGAAAGTTGCTGCTGAAAATACAAAACTGCAGTTGGTGTAGTTACTCTTGTTGCTAACAATTTGTACATGATTAATTACAACAAATTGTACACGAGCTATCCACCATTTTGTTTTGTTTTCTTTAGAAGAAGAAAAGATATTGAGCTCTACCTTTGTATATCTTTTTGTTGCGTTTATCACTGTACGAAAAATCAGAACGTTATTTTTAATATTTTCAAGATGGCGGCCGTTTAAAATTTGTAATTTCAAATATCTAAAAAACCGCTAACTTTACAGAAACATTACAAGAGACCAAAAAATGTACTTTGTCAATGACAGACACAACGTTTTTTAATTTTGTTTGCAGCTCAATGGATAACAGAGATATTGGCAAAAAAACTAAAAATGTAGTCTATGATACAAAGGGTGTAGATCTGACTTTAAACGAGAGGCTACGTTTCTTCGTTGCAAATAAATTGTACTAATATATTTCGACACTTAGGCAGCTATTCAGCGCCTTCATGAGTAGACCAATTGCCAAAATAGTCGGTTGAAACAATAAATCATATAAACTTAAGTTTCTCAGCTGCGTAATCGAATTATTGTGTTTATTAGCGAATACTTAAAAACTGTATTTTCGTTTAGTTTGTCGTAGTTCTAAAAACTTCATACTGTCTGAGAATTTTGAAATTTGACTTCAACTTTTCTTTTTCCCTTATGGTGGTCGAGTTATTTACATTACAACTGTCCGTCCAATTATTTAACGATTTGTCTGCTACTACCAAATTCACGTAGTCTATAAAAAAGTAATAACAAAATAAACGAATAATTATAATTACTCAATGATACACATAATTCAACGTAAACATAGAAAAACCATGTATTTATTTAAACCTTTCAGAAATCAACAATGTGTATGTACATAAAATATTAAATTATTGGTTTAATAGATGAAATCTTACATTAACTAATTATACAACTTGAGATTAATTTAAGGGGATTCTTTATTAAACATAACAAAACAAAAGAACTACAAAATTTAAAAACAAATTTAAGTTGCATATTTTTGTTCTACAAGTTATACATAGTACACAAGAAAAATGAAATAGAAAATAGAAGTCGTATTTCCTATTTTTATCTACCAGCATGCAGAGATTTTTATAAAACGCTTTATGTGATCCATGTAAGTTAATTTTAAAAATTGTTTTTGTTAATTTTGTTAATTGACGGATGGAATATAACAGCGAGAGGAGACGCGGCGAGATAGGCAATACGGCAGCACTACGTATGTTTTCCTTATTTTTCAACAAGAACAGGTAAATACAAAATATTTTGTAAAAAATAAACTTTAGTGTAAACATATAATTTACTAGTGTACCCGGCAATGCTTCGCTATTGCTTTATGTTAGTGTAATTTATTTGATATGGGTAGCTACACAATTTTAATTATATTTAAATTTGTTGGGAGTTATAACATTTCATTATTTTGACTTAAGGGTCGGCTCTAGTAAAACAGAAAGCAACCTGCGACTCCCTATAGCGGCGGTAGGTTACGCGGACATTACTCATCCTAAATCCATTTAAAACCCGCAATTATTCAAATAGCGTTTTTTTAAAAATACCAAACTTTTGGGGACAAAATTCTTCATCCGAATGGCTTGGTAATTTTTCGCTATAATTAATAGTTACAACGTAAAAACTATTTAAAATCACCCTATAGCGGCGGTAGGTTACACGGACATTACTCAGCCTAAATCCATTTAAAACCCGAAATTGTTCAAATAACGTTTTAAAAAAAATATCAAACTCTTGGGGACGAAATTCTTCATGCGAATGGCTTGGTTGTTTTTCGCTATAAGTAATAGTGACAACATTCAAAAATATTAAAAATCAATGTTTTAAATTGTTAATAAATATTAAACAAAATATTTTTAGTTTTGAAAAAGCCATTTGCATGCATTAAAATGACATATCGTTTATAATTTTCCGATCAAAAACAAAGGAAAAAATTTGGATTTTAATTTAACATTGGTGTTATGGCGTGTCAGCCAACATGGCCGACAGCTAGAGCCGACCCTTAAGTAATCGAAGTGCAAATGGTTTTATATCAATTAAGAATAATATTACACAAATTTAATGTTATAGCTTGTAGGAGGCTAGTGAATTTATTTTTATTGCGTAGGGGTAGCTACCCTATTTTAATCTCTACGATTAAAGTGTCCATATCCTCTAAACTATCCTGGTACAGATTGAGGACTTAAGCTGTGCGCACGATCAGGCACCTACTACACGTGCATAAAACATATGAGTGGATGTTGGCCGTTTTGCTTCAACAGTTCAACTGGCTATTGTGCCCGGTGAGTCACAATTATTCTTTTCTGTTTGTAGAAAAGACGCCCCTCTCCACCCCCGTCCACTACGGGTACCTGATTCCCGCGCGCACAGCTAAAGTCCTCGATCTGTACTATACATACGTGTAAATTGCAAATTTTTTGGTTAAATTACTTGAGTAGGATTTGAGCATGTACAAAAAAGTGTGTTAATGATTATTCAATTTTAAGGGCAGTTATCCCATTTCGCCCCTTTGACTTAAGTAATTGAGTTGGAAATGGTTTTTATCACTTAAAAATAATATTTAATATTACACAATTTTTTTAGCTTTATAGTTTGTACGAAGCTAGTTCAATGCATATTTATTGTATAGGGGTAGCAACCCCGTTTTTATCCCTTATATTGTAGTAATAAATTGTAATCTCTAAACACTCCTGGCATTAATAAACTGTTCAAATTTTACTTAAATCGATCGAATAGTTTTTTTAGTTTTTAAAGGCCAAAGAAACAAACATTAACTTTTATATGAAGAGATAAGCGAGTTTGCACAAAATCAAAAAATAATTAATTTAAAATATAAAAATGAAATCCATCCATTACTCTTTGAAAAAATATTGCAGTCCATCTGCGAAAAACTAAGTTTTTAATTATTTTACCAACAATAAAATTATTTGTTTTGTTTACAGAGTGTCCGAAACTTTACGGGGTTGTCAGCTAAAAACAAGCAAGTAATACAGCTATTCAGTTGCTGAAGGTGGGTCACGTTAATGAAATAGTAACAAATTTCATTTATATTCGACCACTAAATTTGAGTTTTCTCCGCTATTTATGACTCAAATGGTTTTAAAATAGTCTACAAATTTTGTTACTTTACATTTTTTGTAAAATTTATGGTTTTCCAAATATTTAACATTGAAAATATTCAACTGCCGCCATTTGAAACGAATTTGTACAGGAAAATAATTGTACAATGTATTCTATTTAAATTAATATTTATACCCAGTTTCAACATTATATCTTAAATCGTTTCTGAGATATTAATGTACTTGTAAAAATCACATACAGACGGACAGACAGAAAACAGAGCGTTATAGGACACATATTATACGGTATTATTACTTGTTTTTGGCTGACAAAATAACCCCGTAAAGGTTCGAACAGTCGATGCTGGACACCCTGTACATTTTTTGCTTTGTACAAAAGTAACAAAAATATGACAACTGATTTGAAACTTTATTGTCGCCCTTTTTAGTAACAAAACCCCTTAAAACAAATATATTTATGACGTTGGGAATCGCAGATCTGTTTTTGACAAATTTTCTGAAATCCATTTTTCTGCCTGTGCCCTTAACTCTTCTGAAAACTCATCGTGTCCTCTTCCTATGCCTAAACAATAAAACATTTCATTAAATAATTTTATTTTGACGCTTTACAGCTGTTAATAGGCAATTATGCAATTAAATAAAATAATTAATTAATTGATTTATATATTTTTATTTAATCAAAGTTATTGTAAATGCTATATTCATACACATTCACAGAAATCAAACAGTAAATTATACTTCTGAAGTGTACTTCAAAAATGTGATACAACTCTACGCATAATATGGACGATTCCGAACATAAGTCCTGGGAGATTCCGGAATCAAACTAAGTACTCAGAATGTTCCGATTATTTAGGAAGTCATCCGAAAAGTCCGAGTTCATCCAATACAGTTTAAAATTTTATTCCAAGTCAAGGTCAGCCGAAAGTAATATATTCCAAATAATCATAAATAGGGGATTGTTGTATTTAATTTATGGAATAGATTTAAATGTTGTTTTCGGACTAAAACATAAATCATGATCGTGTAATCACTAATACTTGTATTATTATGATTATAATTTATTTTAGTTTTGTTTTAGTAAAATATTATCAATTCTGAAGCAATGTTAGTAAAACCAAAAAAGTTAACCTTATTCTCTGTTTGTCTGTCACAGATTAAAATCGAAACAACAAAAAACTTAGGATAAATGCTAACATTTATGTCGTTTATTTAAAAAGATAAAACATAAAAGTATCATAAGACAATAATATAAACATTTTGAAAAGGTTTTCATTTTAACTTCAATTTATAAATCATATGAAAACAAGTATTAGTACATAGAACAAACTAAATTTAAAAAAATAATATTCAAAAACACGAAAAATATGTTTTCCAAAAATCATTACTTTTATAATTTCAGCGGAATCCACACTAAAAAATTTGAAGCGTTTTAATATATTCGGGGTTATTCTGTTCCAGTCTTAGACAAAACTAGTAATACGTTTTGATTTACTGTTTTTTAGCAAAATGTTTTGATTGCTAATTTTAGATAGTTCAGATACTAGTAGAAATGACTTCGTTTAGAAATAAGATAAGCCTGGACGAGGTGTGTCTGCTTTCTCGCATAAGTTAGTTTGCATCAGTTGTTAATTAATACAGAAGCGACGGTTGAGTCGGTTTTGTTCGGAATCGCATGATTTTTCCGATTATTTTAGTAACTCTATTTCGTCGATTATCATTATCATCCGAATATTTACATCACTATCCAAGTTGGCGTCTCAGCCGGCGGTGGCTTTCTAAGGTCTGGCCCGGGTTATATCCTGCCATACACAACTTAGGTTTCTGTAATTTGTTTTCTATCTTATGTTAGCCTAAAGTTCAGACTGCCTTGTCCTGTTCTATTCGTACATGTAATGCGTGAGTAAATATTGCGTTTTCAAGAAATGTGTGTTGGTTCAGTATAGGTCTAACCTAAAATTTTAAGGTTTATTTATAATTTATAAGAACAGATATTTTAAAACAGTAAGCATTTTTCGTAGATTTTTGTTAGTGCTTGCTTTTATTTTGTTAACCTTACCTAAACGGGTGGCTGTGAAGATTAATTAACTGAATCTAAATTTGCTAAGTTGGTTGATATGGTAATAAATGTAAATGCATCCAACAAACAAGAGTTGCTCAGCGGTTTTATCTGTTATAGTCCTGGGAGTAGATCCCCGAATATTCACTATTTTTACGCTTTAAAATACAAAAATTGCAAAATTCTTTCTTAGTGAGTGTCTACGAACCCTTAAGATTTTCGTATTTTTATCTTACGTAGTTTTTGTTCTACGTTTCTAGTCAGTCAGTCAGAACAAAGCCGCTTGTAAATATAGATTCTGTTTTAAATAAAAAAAAGTTTTAAACTTAGAAGCAAATTCAATTTGTGTTAGTTCCTTCTTATGTCTGTAAAAAATAATTCGTAGAAGTTTTTGTCAACTATTATTAAATAATTACCTCCTTTTCTTATAAACTCTTGTTCTCCTTTGTTATCTAGTCCCTTTATTTCAACGTTTTCCATGAGTTGCACAACTTTGCGGAAATTGTCAATGTGAAGATGATTCACCAATTTGTTGAGTTCTTCGTTAGTGATTGATTTATTCAGGAAGTCGCATATCCTTTTAATACTCTTTGGTAAATTCTGCAAATCATTAAAAGCATATTTTTAAACATTACTTAATTCGTTATTATTGTTTATGAGGGGAGACCTAAGCTAGCACAGTTGTGAATAAAATCATTTAATGTTCATTTTTTGAGTCTTCTGGGCAATCCATTAAAACCAATCCAAACACGTATATTCTTTATTCCCTATTTAGGTAGATTTCATTATTTAACCTTCGTAGTAATAAACAATTTCTTTTTTAACATTCTATAATTATTACACTACATTCCTAATACAATTCGTTCATTGAATTGAATAATAATTAATGATTTAAGTTACAGCAAAATCAGATCCGTTTCATCTTAGCAAATGGGTTGTATTTAGTTAACAAAATGTACATAATGGTAAGAACATTTAATTCAGTTGGAACTTAATTTGGTTATATGTTAAAACTAACAGCTGTGATTACAGTGGCTGCGAAGTGTCTTGACTATTTTGAAATTGATCCAGTCAGTTGTGTTACTAGATACTGAATTTGCTCTTTCTAGCCAAATGAACAATTTCCGGCCACTGAGCGTTACAAAAGCAAGTTTAAACTATTTTAGATTTTTCCATAAAGCTTTAGTATTTCTTACGACTACCCCAAACATGGAAAAAAACATTTTTAATTTGTTGTTAATTTTTACAATTAAGACTGGTGTAAGACCAACAATTAATTTGATTTAAACACATTAACTAATATAATAAACAACAGTCAATCCAATGATATCTTTAAGTTTTTCTTTCAATCAAAAATCTTCAGTAATCTCTAACACAGCGTTACACAGGCCACGTTCGATCGATTTTAATGCGACTTCCAACAGGTTGGAAGTATGTTATACATCAATTTGAATATTGAGTTATTCCTAAATATAAACTACTTATAAATAATACTAAAGTAATTCCCTCAAACGAAGAAATTTCGATTAATATTTATTTCCAAAATCTCTTATGTGATACTATTTAACGCGCTTATTTCTATATTAAGTTACATTACCTGAATTAAGTCTTCATAAAAGAGGAACAGCATGTTTGGGTGTTTACGCAATTCCCACGCTTGCAATAAATGAGACCAATATGGACCATAAACCACTGAAAATATAAACTTACATCAGTATCTAGACAATACATTCTAAACAATCATTTATTATAATTACAGTTTTATAAAAAAAACATTTGTTTCTATTAGTTTATTGATCAAATCACTAAAGGCTGTGTGACAGTGGTATGAAAATTAACACGACAAATTTTCTCAGAATATAGTTCTAATGTTGAGAGGAAACAGTACATGTTCACTTTCAGTGTTAAAATTCCCCGAGTCCATTTGACTGAACTTGCACCACAATTCCTAAAACTATCAGCCACACTCAATTATAAAACTCAAGTTTGAGAACCAGAACTAACTAGGCTCACTTGAATATGAAGTAAAGATTTAGAATCATCTCATCTGGTAACTTGAAAATAGGTTTCAAATATTCATCAAAACAAGAAACATGGGGGACCTTTTTAGCATTTTTTGACAAAAGTTCTTTTTTTAGTACCTTTTAAAAGGAGTACTTTTTTAAAAGTATTCAACTTTTTAGTATTTTTGTAAAGCAGGCAACTTTTTAGTATTTTTTAAAAGCAGGCACGTTTTTAGTATTTTTTT
>JAGFPH010000880.1:268311-284218 GCA_018207615.1 Philaenus spumarius
TACAAGCTTATATGAGCAAGCATATATTATCTACATGGTCTATTCATGTATGATTAGATGAAATCAGTATACACAATGTATAAATAATATTGTTAAAATATGTAGAGTAAATACTAAACAATATTAACTTGACCAATATACTTCGTGGGGAAAAAAATACAATTTACAACTTTTTAAAATTATATTTCTAAGTAAAGACATTTTTTATTACTAAGAATTGAATAAACAAATCATATTGTACATGTTATTAAAACTTATTAGGCTTATAACCAATATGGAAATTAAATATTATGCTTGATATAAGAGAAAACAAAGATAAAAAAATAAAGTTGAAATGCATTAAAATATAACAAAAGTATTAAAAATATAATATTAACAAAAAATATTTCAAAGATATTAAAATAGTCCACTCTCGTCAGTCAGCGTTAGAATAACCTCTTACAATAACTATCATAAAGTCGGCTCTATAGTTTTAATTTTATATGATCAGTAATAAATCTTTTATCCATCCATTTTATATTATAATTACACAAATATCAGTTTATAAAACGTAATTTATAATAAAAGAAATTATTCTTAGAACAGGACACTTACATAGTCCATCTTGAAAATAATTCCAATATGTTTCAAAGTCGCCCTTGTAGTCGTGCACTTTAAGAAGACGGTTTTGATGGTAGTAGGAGACTGCTACATCTAACGGATTCCGAGCTAAATATATGACCTTGGAAGTGTCCAGCAAGTCCGGAGGTAGAAGTGAGAACGGAAGGTGCGTCTTCATATGCCTGGGAGAAGGCAATCCTTCACTCCACTCGTATCCTGGAACTCTTAATTGGGAAAGCACTTCATCTACTCTAGGATCATTGTTGCTCAATTCTAAAGCTTCTTCGTGCAGTTTTGGATGGTGAAGGATGCTAAACCTGTTAAAAATAAAATGGACGTAGTTTTTCCTTGTGCGTTATTAAAAAAACTATTAATTTACTTTGTAATGCTCTTAAGTAATTAATTACTTCTTTGGTAGGTAGTATATCCTCTAGCTTTAACGTCACTCAACTATCTGAATGACAAAACACTATTCAGAAATTATAGTTATTGATATAATTTCACAGTTATATTTTAAATATACTTTATAACTTGTCTAAAATTAATTTAAACCAATTACCCAAAAATTGATCCCCTTTAACCTTAATTTAACTTAACCTTATTTAAATTATTAACTTGTCCTTCGTAAAATTTAAAGATATTATTACCGAAACAATGCATTTACAAATTCAAAGTATAGGAAGACATCTTGTGTTCCGGCAACCAGTTGGACATTAAGGGTTTGAAAACTTCTCGGAGCTCTGATTTAGATCTTTTCGGAACATTTGGACAAAAGAGAATCAGAACGCTGTTAAAGAGAATCAGGACTCGAAACTCTCTCTGATCTGATTATTAACATTTTGTAAGAAAAAGTAAAAGACACGACGAAGGAAGATATTACGTTTGAATATTCTCGTAGCCAGAGGAAGATTTTGAGTGGTTAGACAAAAGCAAGTATAAGATTTTGCTATGGCAACCATGATAATGTATGCAAAATGATCAAAGTGAGAGTGTTCCGTGAGTTGGGTACGCGTTCACGGCTTGGTGGGCGCTGACCTGCAAATCCAACTGGAAGAAATTGGAGGCTACATACAGTGACTCTAACATGCCAGCCTTGGTATGGGAGGAACATTTTCTAGCATCAGCTGGCATCCTTACTCTAGATAGGGGGAATCTGCTGCGCCTCTACGTAGACCTAGATTCTACAGTACATGCCTCTAAATTATCTTTATGTTCTAGTACAGTATCCAGCTTTCAGCTTGCAGCCAATATGGTTCCCTGGATACTACTACCGTGCACTCCGTGGGGGAAGGGGAGATTGTTTATTGGGTAGTACTTATCACTTGCAAGCAAGTGAGGGGTGTGTCCCACAGTTCCTCTCAGGAGAGAGGTCTGCGTAAATGTATTTTATCATCTCAATAAAAAAAGTCTTGTTAGAGTAAAAGAGAAGTTAGTGACCATCCACTACGTTTAGCCATACTTGTAGCAGTTTCGTAGCCTAGGGGTGAGTGTAAGATAAAAAGAAACTTACTCGAGAAATGGGAATCTTGTGTTTAAAGATGCTCCTGCGGCTTTTCCATAGTCGAAGTTATTGTTTATCAGCCACACCATTTCCTGACACCACGTAGTTCCTGAATTAGAACATATATTTATTGAATTGGTACACATGAAGAAACAGAACATTTTTTTCTGAACATAACTTACAAACCTAATCTTAACACTAAACACTATTATTTATCAAGTTCTAAAAACATTGGTTAGTTACAATTAATTAATTGTATCTATAGCTGTGTATAAGGTCAGTCCTAGTTAACTAAGCTGCTTCAGTCATCCTAATAAAGAGTCCCACCACGGGCTGTAACAAATAAGGGTCGACTATTTTGCCCATTTTTCGAAGAAAAGATTCATTGAAATTTCTAAAAGTGAGACAGTTATTATTTAACATACTAGTAAGCCCCCGTGAAAATCACAGGCAGATTAAATAAATACAAATCAAAAGTACATCATTTAAAAAAATACTATTAAAAAACAACAAAATTTATCTAGGCCTACCTAACTTTGCTGAATGGGATTCTTAACTCGATAAATGTGTACAATTATAAGGATTATAAAACTGTAGGCCTATCTGTTAAAATTTTGTATTTATATAAGTTATTATATATTTAAAGAAAGATACAAATATTATTTTATAATTGCTTTTTGTTTCGTATTAATAGATCAAATTATTTAAAAGTTATTAATATTATAGTGAAGAAATTAATAATAGGATGTTTATATGTTAAACGAAGATGTACGAATGTTTCCGAAGTTAAAAGAATAGGTATCTCTTCTTTAAATTTCTATAAACGAACATATTGATGATAAAAGGTTGTATTTATATTCAGTTTGATACGACACTGTAAAAAACAACTCATATTTAAAAAAATCATCTTGAAAAGAAATTATAATGGTTGAAGTTGTAAACATAAACCCAAAGTATAATCTTCACTGGGTTTGTTTAAGTATTACAGATGATGGGTAATATCAGCTATTCTATTATATGTTACTCACGTCCGTACGGACGTACAATCACTTTTATATTAGTTGATTAGCATTTAAGTTATCATTGGTCCTATACTTTTAATAAAAAAAACTTCTATGACCTATCTATATTATTGCAAATCAATATTAATATTAAAGACGTAAAAGAATCAATAAATGTATTGCGTTATATACACTTTTGAATTATAAATCATCATCATCATTATTATTTACATCTAATCATTTTCTCATTTACATTATTTTTTCTCAAGTTATTTTTATTATTTTCACAAAATATATATGTTATTTTTATTAGATATTCATTTTAGGTAGGCCTATATATCTTTTATATATATATATATAATTTTGGGGGAAGGGGTTGGAGGGGTCTGACGCATATGTGTCTTTCTGCTAAATATCTGGTATAAATCTGCATGTAACACATATAAAACGAGGCGGTGCGCTAAGCGAGATTTCGTTCGAATGCCCAGTAAAAAAAAAGGCCTAACGGGCCAATAGAAGTTTTTATTTCAAAAATTAGTATATGACTCAGACCACTCTGTTTTAAGAAATTATTTCACTTTTTTATTATTTTGGGCATACAGTTTTCAAAATTTGTGGAGATGAAGGAAGGGATTGGCGTGTGACATACGTACAGGCATTTCTAATCTGATTTGCAGTTTAGTACTACAAATAATAATAAAAATGTATTCCACATAAAAATATACAAGACTTTAGAAATTATACTAAATGGAATTACTAGGCATCTAATATATATAGTTGCGATGGCTGCTCTGTTTAAATTTTACACAGTCAACATAATATTACAATCAATTTGTAGAATATAAGATGCTTTGTCCTGACTGAATGACTGACATAGAATCAAAGTAGAGCAAAAACTACTTAAGATACAAATATGCAAATTTGAAGGTATATTCTTATGGAGTCATAGACGCACACTAAGAAAGGCTATGGAATCTATGGAATCACACAAATAAAGTATGATTGTGTTCGTCTTAAAATTCTACATTTTTTATTACTGGGAACATTTTTTTATAAAAATTACGGTTTTCGTGAAATTTAACATCAAAGGTTTTAAATGGCACCATCTTAAAACCGTTTAAGATATCGTAACGAAATTTTATACACTTGTTTGACCTACAAAGGTACACGTTCGTGCCAAATTTGAAGTTTCTATCTAAAATAGTACTCAAGTTATAAAATAATTTGTAAAAAACACAAACAGACGGACAGACAGAAAACTAGGCATTTCAGACCCATATTTATATGAGGTTTTTTGATTATCTTGACCTAAGGAACAAATACACACAATTTTTCCAGGGAGTTTGTAAACACCCTGTATAACTATACAGTGTAGTTAATTAGTAATAATTGTATAGTTATATTTATATAAATGACTTGATTACTTTATTTATTTTTCTATCAAACAGTTTATTTTTAAATTTGAAAAAAACCTGACTTTAATATTGTTCATGTTTGATTATTTTTGTTTTGAAATAATTTAACACATTTAAACACTCCCATAGTAAATATAGCCATAACCTTACCTGATCGTGGGAAGGTGGCAATGAAAACATCATCATGGCGTAAGGACATATTATAATATCCTTCAGCCTGTTCCGCATACCTTGCCGGCAGGATTACTTTCTCAGGACCTACTTGACAGAAGCCTGACCTTTCTCCTCTGAAATGATCCATCAGCTGTTTATTAATTCCTGGTTCTACAGGCGTTATTTCGTACGGGAACATTCCTTCTTCGCTGTAACTGAAAACAAAATCGAATGCAACAATGGGTTTAACGTCTAATAGTTTGTGAGCGAGAGATTGTGATTCTTTGGAATTAATTCATGTTGTTTAGGTGTTCTTATCTTATCTGCGAAGAAAGTAAAAGTACGAACTAGGAAATAACGTGCATGACAACAGTTTCAAGTGCAATCTTACTATTAAATTATAAACATGATTATAAACATTTAGGCCCGGTGCGCACTTGCTGCAAAAGGACGTGGGACTCTCTTTCAATCGGATAGGAAGAAGTGCATAGGAACTAATGAAGCGGTGCATGCATGACGCAGATGACGCTAGCGTCACTCCCGATATTTATCGAGGGCGCAGATTCCTGTGAGACGCGCGTCACTTTTCCCTATCGCGATACTTACACTCAATTCCAAGTTCACCGTGCAGGACAGGTCTTACGGGAGAAGAACATGCTACTACGATTACTGGGAACGTCACGTTTATTGTCATGCGGGTTGCGTCAACTGACCGAGCGTTGCATGGGAGTTGATGTTTTTTAGTTGGCTAGTATCGCTGAGAATGTCGTTTGGTTAACATGGCTTATGGGCACTCTGTACTGCAAGGTGAACGTGGAATCCAGTGCAGTAGTACTCAACTTGCTACAGGGCAGTCCACATGTGAAGCCGCGTCCTATGTCACATTTTCCAAACTATGTCTGACGAAAATGTGAACATAAATATTTGAATTTCTTCATTATAATGTTAAAAACTTCTAAGACAATTTTGATATATCAATCTCTATAATTAAAAATGAACGTTTCTATGCTTATTTTTCCTCTACAGACTCAAAAACTATTCGACCGATTTCACTAAAAAATTCACAGTTTATCCATATGACTGCAAGGAATGTTTGTAAAGTACAATTACTATCTCAATTTTAAGGGGTTGAAATGGGGTTGCTACCCCTATACAATCCATATCAATTTAACTACTGGCTGCAGATATACAACTAAAATAATGTAAGTAGCCTAATATAAAAATATAATAACAATTTGCTTATTTAAGTCAAAGGGATGAAAATTAATACTACCCTTAAAATGAAATAGTAATCCATACTACTATTTTAACCCACTTACTTTTTCTATATTCTCAGAAACTACTCAACTAATTTCACTAAAATTCCACATTTTACTCATACTAGTACTAGGATTTTTTAGAGAATATGGTCACTACAAACAAATAGATTTAAATGGTGTTGCTACCCCTATACAATAAAAATATATTGCAATAAATTCCTACAAACTATAAAGCTCAAGTTGTATAATATTGTTCTTAATTAATATCAAAAACCAAAGGGCAATAGTGCCGGGTACACTAGTATTAAATAAAAATCAACTAAAAAATAATATTTTTATCTTTTATTTGATATATAAAAATGTACACAAATAAGTTACTTTAACAAACTATGTTGTACTCATATATACTGTATATACAATTTTTAAAGACACCCCAAAACGTGTTCTGGGGATCATGATTGGTGCTCATTGACTACTCCCGACCTTCCTATAATAATGAAAGTATACACGAAGGGAAAGTATAGAATGGTCGGTAAGATGTCAGCTCGGAGTGACTCAATAGTTATACATTTTTAATAGGCCTTTATTAATATAATAGTAAAGCGTAGTATGGTAATCAGTTAGAGCGTCTCCTAGCTTGCTACAGTTGAAACTACAAAGTTAAGCAGGTTCAAGTCTACTATTGGATTTTATAACTATCGGTTGAACTAAAAAATAAACATCTAAATAAATAAAAATAGCCATGCCAACAAAAACTTTATAACCGATTTCTTAATATAAGCCTACTCTTAGTTATTGTTAACACACTGCTTCTGGAAATTAAAAATTTAATTACTTTTAAAACACAAAAGCTCCTGTTTTTAGAAATTAGAAGTACTGAAAATGAGTTAATATGATTGAGTATAGCTGAGGAGGATTGAGATTATGTACCTGAGGACACTTTTGCTTGAGTGTTTTATACATAAGAGTATTTTATAGTTAACGATGGTTATACCTTGGAAATGAAAACACCTAACACCAAAGAGGGTTCTGATTTTTTATGTATGGTGTCTTTTATATGTATTACTAATGGCTTCGCCCCTGCTCGCTTCGATTACCAACCCCCGTAGTGAGGCAAATGCAAACAGATTATTGCATGCTATGATATTTTCACGGAGAAACGATAGGTTAGGACAGAGAGTTTTACATTTCCATATGGAATAGAAGGCAATTTTCAAGTTATAACATATTACCAAAATGTGATACGTTGAAGCAGTATTTCAAAAATGGTAAAATAGGCCTAGTAAAGAGTAAAGTTGGTGTAATTTTGATAGTGACAACCTTTTGATTCAAATCATCTGTTACTTCGGCTTGTGTGTCTGTTTTCCTGTAAACACGATATAAGCACTCACAGACGTCGTAGAAAACTTCTGGGAGTACCAAAATCTTCGTAATTTTATTACGGATAGTTGAAGAGCTTTCTAGCGTGAGCCGCAGCGCATCGGGGTCACGTTTCTGGGTCAAATTTTTGAAAATATTGGATTAAAATTATGAAAATACAGTGTGGGGTATTGTTTTATATGTTTTTAGATACGTAGAAACTTATTTTGAGAGTTAAACAGTCGTAGCGCTTCGGAGTCACGTTCTTGGGTAAACATTTTGAAAATACAGTGTGGGGTATCGTTTTATATGTTTTTGGATATGGAAAACCCGATTTTGACAGTTAAAAAGTCGTAGCGCGTCGGGATCACATTTTTGGATCAACATTTTGAAAATTCAGTGTGGGGTATCGTTTTATATGTTTTGGGGTACGGGAAACCAATTTTTGAGAGTTAAAAAGTCGAGGAGCGTCGGGGTCAAGTGTTTGAGTCAAAAGTTTGAAAATATTGTTTAAAATTATGAAATACAGTGTGGTGCAACGTTTCGTATGTGTTTTCAAATTTAATTTTCTTTCCGTTCGTGTGTTCTGCCCGGACAAGCTGAAGTCTCAAAAAAGTGTTCCATCTTTTCTTTAGTTTTATCTGTTATAGGGCTGGAAGTGAACTGCTTATTTTGACCAATTAAAAATCTTACAATCAATATATTTTATTTGTACTCTGAAGACTATAGCTATCATAGTTTTGGCCATACGTTGATTATGAATCAGTCAGTCAGGGATTCTTCTTTTATACGGATATACATGTGGGAAATAATCTTTTATTATTAAGTAAATAAATGTTTTACTTGTCCACTTTGTGCACCGAGTTTAGGCAGAAATAAAATACTTGATTCACAAACCCAGTTCTCGTTCCACAAAAGATATATTTTGGGAGTTGGGATGGTTATTGAATAAATTACAACTATAAAGGCTCCCAATAGTGTAGGCCTATGTGTATGGAGTATATTAGTAATAAACGGTACCAGGAACTGGCACATACTTTCTCACAAACATATTAAAATTATTAAACAGATTCACTGTGACTTGTAGGGTAGGGCAGGAGAGGAGATTTTTTATTAAAGTTGGAGATTAACTAATAAATATTATCATTATTATATAGAGAGAAAACTATTCGATAGATTTCGAACAAATTTGCACCAAACACGTCAATTAGGCCTGCACGAAAAAACGTTTTGAAAATTTTGAGAAACAACCCCCTTTATGGCCAAAAAACCTCCAAAAATCAGTTATTATTATTAGATAAACGAGAAGTTTTAGAAAGATAAGGTTTTTTTTTGCATATGGTAGGGTACATTAGGGGCTACAAATAAGCCAAATTTTATCAAAATCGTTAGAGCCGTTTTTTATAAAAAATAATAACAGATTTTTGGCCAAAAAGGAGGTTGTTTTCAAACATTTTTAAAACCTTTTTACGTGCATCTATACAGGTCTAATTGACATGTTTGGTGTAAATTTGTTTGAAATCGATCGAATAGTTTTCGCTCTAGCTTTGTATACATACAGACATTCAGACAGACATACATACAGACATACAAACAGACATGGAGACTCAGGGGTCCCAAAACGGACATTTCTACAAAAATCTCAACATCGATTTTTTTGCGATCACTATACTTTCTCTATACTATAGTATAGTGAGAAAGTAAAATTTGTTTGAACCTCAGAATTCAATCTCGGCTCACGCGCTTCTTCGTTCTGTTCGCCAGGTAAAATTTGCCTTAAGTGTTTGCACGTCACCCTTGCGGCCTCGCTTTATAGAGTGCTTCGTTTCGCTCGCAGTTTTCATCCAAGCCCTCGGCCTCGGATCAAATCTGCCCCAAGGTAAAATCTTCTTAGTTGATTTCAACTGGTTACTTTTATGGTATCTTTTAAAATGTGCAGAATAATCTCATGTATATATTTTTTTAGATAAAGTTCCCAAAAAGTTCAATTCTAGTACGAACAATCTAAAAACAAATTACTTCCAGTCAAAAAAAGTGCATCCAGCAGTCGGATTTTTTTGGCTAACGAACTCATCCAAGTGGCTTAGAAAACCAACGTGTGTACCAAATCGGACGTAAAATGCTGCTGCTAGAGTGCGAACACATATATAACATAAGGTATATTATCTTTCCTATGGAAATTCGCTAAGAAGGTAAATTGTATCGTCTAAACTTTCTGTCGTGCTTTCCTGAATTTAAGAATGTAACTGCTGTCAAAGTAATTTTTCGCGACATTTCACATGGAAATATTGTATCACATGATCGTTTTACTACTTTTAAAAATAAATGTGATTCAATATAGGCCTAGGCTAGTGGTTACATTAAGGAGGGTAACATTTTTAAACACACAGAAAAGTAAAACAGGCAAACCGCATCTGAGTCTCCCTCCAAATACATTTCAGTTATGCAATATAAAACTGTTTCCATATTTGGAAGTCACTCTGTTATCGTCTTCTTATAGACTAGGGGAACCCCCTGCGTGCTCCGCACGTCAACCCCGTTGGGACCTTCTATACACACAATCATGTTATCTTTTCTTTATAATAAGGGTGTGGGATTAATAATAACCCCAAAGCTAAGATGGTAAATAATGTTAAATGTTCAAATCAAATTATTTTTACAGCAGTTATAATAAAGGTTAAAAGAACCAGTAAGGCTCAGGTCTACACTTTAATAAAAACCTAACCTAAAAGTTAGAAATACAAATAATTGCTTCAAAGTTTGAAATCAGCTATTAATGGAAATATAGGAGCAAACAGCTGTTTTATATGTTATTTTATTCAATTGGTTGCTATGGTAATAAATGTAAATAGATGTGTTGGTTTATAAATCTAGGACTAACCTAAGATTTTTCCGACAAAAAAAATACAGTATTGAATTAAAAAATGTTTTTATCAAAATGCCTATGTTACTCAAGGATAGTGTTGCTTTTTATTAGTAAAGCTATTTTTTCAATCGGTTCAGTAGTTTCAGAGATTACCCCCTACATACAAACAAACAAATTTTACCTCTTTATAATAATATTAGATAGGCTAGAAAAGTCCTATTTAAAGCCCGGTGAACACTTGCTGCGTCACTTTCAACCTGCGTTATATCCACGTGAAACGTTGATAAGTCTCTCATTTGCCCCCAACCGAGATTGATAGTAGGCCTACATTAGATTGTTGGTCTATTTGATAAAATTTAGTATTTATGTACATTTTTGTATATCGATTTAAATGTACAAATATTATCTATCAACTGCTTTTCATTTCATATTGATAAATCAATAAAAGATATTACTATTAAAAAATAGTCATATTTTAGAAAATGTATGTAATTTTACGAAATTGTAGGAAGTAACAATGTCTTAAGATTTTTTGCACTAGAATGAAACTTTTTTGGGTTTTTTTAAACAATAAACGAAGGAGATTATTTTGCACATTTTGTTTTTTTTACATGATCTTGTCCGTAAAACATAAAATACCAAAAAAAGGAAATTGTTCAAACCCACGTGGGGGCGGTTTCTGATCCATAAAATAGCTAGCTAAGCGCAGTCCATAATCCGAAGCTGCTGCGAGCGGAACGAAGCAGTGAGTGAGCCGGGGCTGAAGGCTGAGGTGCAAAGCAATTCTACTAATATATTTCGTACAGACAGGTAGCTATTCAGCGTCACTCAACTCACGTAATCGGTTCAGCTGCGTGATCGAATTATTCGGTATGTCATGGATTATTTCTATACCTTGAGGTAGTGCGGAAATGAAAGCGAAGTTATTAAGCGCCTACTTTCTCTTTGCACTATGACGAAAACGATTGGTTATTCGGAATGAATGTACGGAACATTTTTTGTAACAAATTATGAACTTCACAATTATTTTTATAATAACTTTCACCGATCTCAGAGCCCTAAGAAGCGAAATTTGAGCGAAAACATCTTTTTAGTGGCCTTTGATCTCCAATATTTTGAAACGACAGCAAGACTTTAAACGTTTTTAACCTTTAGGCGGACGCACTCTTATTCGTAACACTAGTGGGTGCTCGGGGAGTAAGTCCTTCCCAATGAAAACACTTGAAAAATCAAAGTAAAATTTGTGTTTGTTACATGCACCTAAGTGTATCTTTTTACATCTTAAACTGTTCACGTTTTAGCAGGATGTAATTATTTGGTAAACACTACTCTTTTTATACTGTTTTTTAGAATGAATGATACAAATTTCAGTAAAAAGGAACACTTTACTATAATGATTATTGCAGACTTCGTTTGAGACAAAAACCAAGAAACAAATAAAGTTCCCTATTGCAATAAGATTAGACTACATTCCCTTACTTTTAAAAAAAATAGTTTACTAAAAAGTCTGAACACAGCAAGTCAAGTAGATAGTCAAAAACTCTGGGAAGATACTGAGCAGGACTACATGGTTGCCACAACTCATTTATTTTTATAACAAAATTTACCTACCTGGAGGTTAAAATACACCCCGCGAGCTCACTTAAGGGTTAGTGTTAAACGATTGACATAGCGTGTGAGCTAATGCCGTTAGTAATTAAACAATATTCAGTTTAATTATTTAATAAAAACTTAGTTAAAAACAATACAAATCAACCATTTCTGTAATTTATAAAATAATAATTATACAATTAATCTAAAAATCAAAGATGTCTGTATATATTAAGATTGCGCTATACAAATATCTGCAGTTTACTGAATAACGAAGTTTTTATGCTTAGACAAAATATTTGTTGACACTGAAAATACATAATACATAAATACTATGGAGAACACAACTCTGCGTAAACGCCATTCTCCTACTTCAATTTTCGACATATCTTACGGGTTAGTTATAACGTAGAAGTTAAACCTTTACAAAATATTCTAAACGTATAATTCAATTATTAAGGAGTTGTATGAAGATTAAAATAACTAGCTACTCCTTATTAAAATCTAAAAATTAAAGGTACAAGTATGTCTGATAATGGAAACACCATTGAGAAATAGCCTACATGATAATACAAACAACACTAAAAATTCTTTCATCACGTAAGCTATGTGCTTTAAATGGAAAATACTATTTACTTACCTAAATTTTCCTTGATATATATATTCACTTAAGGGTTAAGAATGCCATAGCAAAGGTATAGAAAAATTCAGGTAACTGTTATTTTCACAAAGATTAAAGCCAATATTACTGGGTAGAGCCTATAAAGCTTGAGAAATAACATGGATGTATTCACCATATATTATACCGGAAGTTTTGAAAAGAGTTGTAGGCCACACCAAGTAATAATACAGGTAAAACATTAAAAATATATTTTGTAAAATATTTGGTCTTGAGAAAATTCCATTTTTTTTGTTAAAAAAATTAAAGTAGAACTATATTACGTGACGTTTACAAATAAAAATCGAGAACAATCTAGTTAAAGCAAAAAAATAAAATAAAAATAAAATTCAATCGCCATTTAAACATTTTAATTATTTCAATTGGACTAACTGATTCTAAATTTTGAACTTATAAGATTCAACTAATAATTCTTTGCCTGTATCTAATGAAACTTTATTAATGATTAAACTAATATTCAAATATGACTTCAAGTTTGTCTGAGTCCCAAGAATTTCACACCTCGTAGATATTAGAGTTGCCTAAGGCAAATCAACTAAAACATTTGTATTATTTTAAAAACCAAATTATTGTATGTATTGACATTTTGAACATTTGGATCTATGATCACTATTAAATACTTATTTGTTTACTAGCCTATATGAAGTTAAGTTCTTTCATAGTGTCCTTACTATATTTAGGTTATATATAGAAATTAGGCCTAGGCCTACTTACAGTTTTGGGTAATCCCATTTTGGTGATGGCTAAGAGGTATATTTTTTCACTTTTACAAAATGTAGGAAGTGGAATAATTGATTAAAAAAAAAATCTACACCATTCTGTGTTCTATGGCCTAAACTTGAACGTTGTAGATTAGTACCAAAAAATGTGTTTTTTTAATAGTTTTTTGAGTTTTAAGAAAGTAAAACAAAATTTTGTCAAATAGATTAAATAAAAAAGATAGACATTTAATGTCTTCTAAATTTTCTACACAGTTTAATATTTTCATGATATTTAAAGTTACTTACTTAAACTTCCCCTAGACCTATACGAAATAAAATATTTGCTTTTTGTACACCTTTCCACGTCAATTAAAGTAATTTGATCACGCAGCTGAACCGCTGACGTGAGTTGAGCGAATTCCCAAAACTAAGTTTATACGTTTTACGGGTTTAACTTAACCAACTGTTTGGATAATTGATCTAGTCACTGAAGAGCTGCCTGCGTGTACAAAATATATTATATTTGTTTTTTTGTTGTTTTAATGTTTGACGAGCTCATATGAGTGAAATAAATTTTATCTGATGATGGGGTCAAGACCCCGAAACTGGTCAAGAACAACTCACTTGAAGTCACAAGACGGACCTACAAGGTAATTAATATGTTATAAAATATATTAGTAGAATATATATATATAGCCCAGCCTCCAGCCCCGGCTCACTCGGCTTTGCGAGCTTGCACCTCGACCTTGAGGCTTTGGATTGTAGACTGCGATTGCTAATTTGCACCTGAACTTTGGAGCCTCGTATTATGGACTGCTTCGCTTCGCTCGCAGAAGATAAATTCGCTTCATAAGTTCACATCCCGGCCGTCGGTCTCGGATCAGAAGCTGACCTCACGGTAAAATCCCCCACACAGATTTTAACAGGTTATTGTTATGGTATTTTACGTTTTGATCGATTTTGAAGAACCACACATGCAAAAGGTCGTGTAAAAAGGAAAATGTGCAGACAATCTCCTATATTTAATTTTTTAGGCAAAACCCCAAGCAAGTTTCATTCGAGTACTCAAACAAATGTTACTTCCTGTCAAAAACATGCTTCAGGTTGTTGGATTTTTTTAGCTAGCTAATTCGGCCGAGTGACTTAGAAAACCATTGTGAGTACCAAATTTGGATTAAATCGAACGTAAAATGCGGTCGTTAGAGTTCGAACACCATATATATATATATACATTTTTAATGACACCAAAAACGTGTACTGGGGCCATGATGGGTGCTCATTGACCACTCCGTCTTACCATAAGAGTCACTGCAATAGTTCATCTTTCCTTTGGTAAGTCGCTAAAAATGAATATGCCAAGTTTTAATCTTATCTGCTTAAGTTACAGTTAATATTTGTGGTGAAAATACAAAATGTCTCAAAACGTAGGTTTAGAACTCATGTCTATCTGGGTATGTTTAATGAATCAGTTTTTCTAAAGATAATTTAACTATTCAAGGACAATGGACTTGAATGAGTCAGAAGAAGGTAGTAATGGCCTGGCAGAGAGTTGCTGCAGGGACATAGGTAAGGGGGAAAACAACAGCAGTTCAAAAAAGTATAATTTATATTTTAAATAAGTGAAAGTACTAATTCAGATTATTACTGTACGTACACAAGAAAAAGTCATGACTGACTGATTCATAATTAACGTACAACCAAAACTATATGATAGCTAAAACCTTAAAATTTTCATGCTCTAAGAATGGATTTTGACCTTGCTATTCCTATTTGACCAGTTTGACATTCTGCTTTACCGTATCTCGTCATATTTTATAACTTGAAAATTGCTTCTCTTCTATGCACAAATAAAAATCTCTGTCATTATCAAGTATACTTGATAGTATCATAGTATACAATAATCTGTTTTTATTTGCTCCGTCGCTGAGGTTGGTGAACGAAACGAACAGGGGGCCGAGTCCTCTAGTTACTGCACTAAATACAAATTTAGTTTAAAAAATAAATTGTTTAGTATTAGTTTAAACATTTAAACATTTAAATATTTATTTAATATTTGTTTAATAAATAGTTAAAAAAAAAAAAATTGTTGTTAATATATTTCCGGCACTATATTAATTTTTCGCTACTGTTGTTACTTATTACGATTATTTTAAACATCTGCACAAAATTAATTCCTATAGTAAACTTTAAGTAATTCTATGTTATTAAAAGTATTTATAGTTTTAATTAGTACCTATTTAATTGCAGTAATAAACATTTTAAGTATTTTAATGATAAAATTGTTCATGGCTGACTACTGCACATCCATTTCAAGTCCACAGAAATTGGCCAATTGGCATGCGGTAAAATAGCCGTCTTTATATTGATAGGACTTCCAAAATGAGCTATAAACCTTTGAATGTGATAAGTAGCTGTTGAAATATTGTTCCCAAAATGAGCTATAAACCTTTGAATTTGATAATAATTAGCTGTTGAAATATTGTTCCCATAATGAGCTATAAACCTTTGAATGTGATAAGTAGCTGTTAAAATATTGTTTCCAAAATGAGCTATAAACCTTTGAATGTGATAAGTAGCTGTTGAAATATTGTTCCCATAATAAGCTATAAACCTTTGAATGTGATAATTAGCTGTTGAAATATTGTTTCCAAAATGAGCTATAAATATTTGAATGTGATAAGTAGCTGTTGAAATATTTCCATAATAAGCTATACACCTTTGAATGTGATAATTAGCTGTTGAAATATTGTTTCGAAAATGAGCTATAAATCTTTGAATGTGAT
>JAGFPH010000880.1:303644-320572 GCA_018207615.1 Philaenus spumarius
AATATTACGTCATTATGACGATTTTCATTCATAAAATTATGTGTATTACGTCAGAGTGACGTATCGTAGTGTAGTTAGGTTAGGTTATGTGCGTAGGGGATGAGTCATTTTGTCCCCGAAGCCCCATTTTTACACTACTTACATTTTTTAATGACACCCTGCAATTTGCCGTAGGGTGTGCCCTGGTGTATTAAAACAGGTGCGTATAGTCTGAAACCTGACCAGGTAACGTAGAAACAGCATTAAAATCTTGACAGAGCAATTTATTGTGCATCTAGATCACCCCACCACTATGTGACGCTGTATATCAACCTTAAATCTCTTAAAAAAATTAACAAATAATGTAAAATTTTATTTTGTTAAATGCAAACATGGATTTTGATTAAATCATTTTCAAAATCTTTGAAAAAATTGGCAAAATAAATGTAGAAATGTTTTTATTTCAAGATGGTGGCCAGAATAGAGTCAAATGGGGAATGTTGGGGTTTGTGTTCCATGGCAAATGGCACTTGAATTATTTTTTTACACAAAATTAGGTCTATTAAGGTTTAAAAACTTCTAATTTGAGAACAAAAGTCTGCAGTTCCAGTCAAGGATTACTAAATAACGTGTGCCTAATGGGAAAGTTCGCATTTGCAAATGTTGTAAATAAAAAATTGAATTGATTAAAAGTATTTCTTTACATCAAAATGTTCATGAATTTATCGGTTTTCATTTGTTTAATATTATACCCTCTAAATGTTTCCTTCCATTCGTACCAACTCCTCTAATCGAATGCGCAAACTCACAAACATTTTTTTTCCACAGTTGCGGAGAAATGTTGATTTTGCGTCGTATATTTATTCTTTCAGGTCTCTTATTGTTGTGTGGTTTGTTGGAGTAGACTTTGGATTTTATATAGCCACACAGAAAAAATCCCATGGGGGAGGTCGGGTGACCTTGGAGCTATTGTTTCTGCCCAAAACTTGATATTACTTTTTGGGGAAAATGTGCTTGTACCGTGTCCATCCACTCCGTAGCAGTGTGGACAGCGTCTTCGGTTGCATAATAGTCCAAGAGCTGACGACGAATTTAGGGAAGGTATTTTGGGCAAGTTAAAATAACAAAAAAATAATATTTAATTAATTGGAGAACCTAGAATCCTGAGTCAGGCAGAGGGTTTGCGGTTATTTTGCTACTGCGCAACCTATGAAATTTGCAAAAAAAAAAAAAAAAAAATGTTTTGGGCAACTTGAAATTTTTTAAATCTTTAATTTTAGCCTCTATTTAACCCAGAAATAAACATCCCAGACTTTTGTTGTTGTTTTAAAGTATAACCCGACCCCCCGAATATATTTAATAATTATACCTCAAAAATATGTTTTAGGCATTCTGAAATTTGTATAGCATGTTTATTAAATAATATTAAAAATACGTGTAAAGCGCCAGACGAATTAAACGGTTTTTAATATTTCCCTAACGCGAATACAGATTTTAAATGACAACAAAAGTCTTATGCGTAGCCATAAGTGTGAGAGAGATAGTTTATTGAGACCTGCCGGCAGCTGACAGGGCCTTGGCTCGAGTTTACCATATAGCGCGGACTCTGTCCATGTAACAGAGTATTTTGGAGTAGTTATTATTTTTTTAAATTACCAAATATAGAATAAATTTATAACAAAAAATGTATTATTAAAATACTTCGAAAAAGAAGACATTTTAAAGTATTTGGTATCTTAACGGGAATAATAATTTAAAAATTAACATATTAAAAAATTCAATTACTTTTTTCTATATTTAACTTTTACTAAACTAATATTTGAGTTTGAAGTGTAGTTTCAGAATATAAGCATAAGCAAAATTTAACATAACCTCTAGTCATACGTAAGTAAACAATTACCAATATTTCTGAACTAGCTGTATTGTTAAGAGTTTTATTTTTTTATAATTACTATAATATTTGATTCCCGCTAAAATTATTGGGTTTTAGAGTTAGTTTGACGTGTAGTTTCAGGATATTGGCAAAATACATTAAAACATTTGGTCAGATGTACGTAAGTAAATAATTAGGCCTACTATATTATTAGTCTATATTTTACTCGTTAAAAATATAATATCAATATCATTTGATATTGCCGATATCGATATTTTTTCTATAATATCGTGATATCGATATTAGAGCTTGATATCGATATCAATATCGAATATCGGAAATCTCCCGCAACAACCCTACTCTGTATATACAGAGTACATAGACGAAGCACCACAAGAGATTGAAGACGATCTGTTAGATTGTGAAGACGGTGTCGGTATCGATATCGGCAATATCGGATTTTAATAATACATTTTTTATTATAAATTTATTCTATATTTGGTAATTTAAAAAAATATGCAGGTCTTTATTTTATAATCCATTCTCTGATTGGACCTCTACAACTCGTCGCTAAAATTTTGAAATAATTTTTCATACTCCACGTCTTGGCCAACAACAATAGTTAATCATTACTGCGCAAATAGACCTACCTCTACAATGGCTGAGACAAACAAAATTTAAAGGTATACTATTATGGGGTCATAGCCGCATACTAAGAAAGGATTTTGCAAATTTTGATTTTAAAGTGTAAAAATGGTTAAAATATGGAGTTTACTAAAAACAAACTAATAGCAAACACAAACAAAAATAAAAGAAAATTGCTTTCTGTATTATAATTCAATTTAAACATCCGTTGTTACATATTATAAATAAAACAGCTGATTTGGATCAAAAACTTAACAGTTTAAAAGGTTAGGCTTCCAATGAATCAAAACACGTTTATTTAAAAAAATTTGTAAATTTAGAATCAGGTAATTATTCTTTATAACTAACAGTGTATTAGATTAGGTAAAAACAAACAAAATGGTCACTGTATTAAAAATCAAACATCAGGTGTTACGTATTACACTAGTTGGTAATATCAAAATTTGTTTGAAATATTGATTATTTAAATATTAATGGTGAAATTACAACGCATGTATAGGTCACCACTCAGTCGTCAATTCAGTGAAAATATTAAAGTATACAATAATCTGTTTGCATTGGCTTCGCCATGAGTCGCCGGCAAGGTTGCTGAGCGAAGCGAGCAGGGGTGGAACCCCTAGTGTTCCAGACAAAAATATCAAAGCAAATTACTTTGTTAGTTTCGATTTAATAATATCTCCTTTATATTAGTTTCAAAGTACACCAGATATAAAGTTGCTAAATTGCTACAGCAATTTAGATCAGTAGAAATTCAAGGCGTTATGTTTAGCTTCCCTAGACTTTAGATAAGGCAAATAAATGCAATGTTAGTTTTAATTAATTCTACAATTTATAACTATGTTATGATATTTTAATAAATAAATGCGAGCAAATTAGTAATATATACTGATACATAGGGGAAACTGGAGTTTGAAAATATTGTAATAATTTACTTAGCTATTTAAATTAGAACTATGCAACTGTAGTAATTACAGTATTAATAAATTATAAAACTCAGAAGTAGAAAAAATAAAATATTTTGAGTTCCGTGAAGTTATGAAAAACACATATTGTAGCTAATAACAGAAGTACAGTAGTTCATTTTAAATAATTGGAGATACATTTTTCAAAAATTAGAATTAGTTAAAATTGAATTAAAAGCAAAATATCTGCCTTAAGGGTCGGCTCTAGTAAAACAGAAAGCAACCTGCGACTCCCTATAGCGGCGGTAGGTTACGCGGACAATGCTCATCCTAAATCCATTTAAAACCCGCAATTATTCAAATAGCGTTTTTTTAAAAATACCAAACTCTTGGGGACAAAATTCTTCATCCGAAGGCTTGGTAATTTTTCGCTATAATTAATAGTTACAGCGTAAAAAATGTTTAAAATCACCCAATAGCGGCGGTAGGTTACACGGACATTGCTCAGCCTAAATACATTTAAAAAACGCAATTTTTCAAATAGCGTTTTAAAAAAAATACCAAAATCTTGGGGACGAAATTCTTCAGGCGAATGGCTTTGTAGTTTTTCGCTATAATTAATAGTGACAACATAAAAATATATTAAAAATCAATGTTTTAAATTGTTAATAAATATTAAACAAAATATTTTTCTTAGTTTTTAAAAAGCCATTTGCATGCATATTGACCATAGCTTTAAAATGACATATCGTTTATAATTTTCCGATAAAAAATAAAGGAAAAATTTGGATTTAAATTTAACATTGGTCTTATGGAGTGTCAGCCAACATGGCCTACAGCTAGAGTTGACCCTTAATGTATTTAAACATCTGTTGTTATCACTATAAATAAAACAGCTTATTTAAGTCAAAAGTTAACACGATTTTAGGTTAGGTCTATACTGAGCCAACTCACATTTTCTTGAACGCATTTACACCGTCTTCATCAGCCTTAAGTGCAAAACATCAAGACGTTAAAAAAAAAAAAAAAAAAAAAGCTAGAGCTGACCCTATGCTGAATTATTATATCTTTATATATAATACGTGAAGCCGTTTTTTGTTACGAAGTACTGAGAATTCTCAACACGTAGTACTGAGATTCCCCACTAGATAGCGTAAGCGTGCAGAGTGAGAAAGATGAAATCTAACCACACTATCTTGGAATTCGACAGGCTTATTAGAATTCCATCAACATCAAGTTGAGTTTTAGCAATTCACCATCATTGAACATTTTTTCCTTCTGAGGTACACAAGAGCCACGTTTTAGTGTTTTATAAATTAAATGTAATGTTAAAGTTTTAAAGCATCAAGAAGAGTTCAATAATTCGAGCCCGCATCCGAACGCTGACGTGAGTTGACCGATTTTCCAAAATGAAGTTTACATATTTTAGGGTTTCAACCAACTTAGGTCTAATCACGAAGGCGCTGAATATCTGCCTGCGTGTACGAAACATATTACTGTAGTAGAGTTTGTTTGCACCTCAGCCACGACCACGCGCTGCTTCGTACCGCTCGCGGTAGTTAAACTCGTTTTGTTAGTTTGCACCTCGGTCTCGGATTATTTGCTGCTACGCAACCGACAAACTCGCTTCTATTGTTGGCATCCCAGCCGTCGGCCTAGAAATAGAAGCTGCCCCACGGTAAATCTATTTGACACCAGGTAGAAATACTTTTATCGTATTTTACATTTTGATCGATTTTGAGATATCCAGACGGGCTACAGGTCGTGTAGATAATCTCCTACATTAATTTGTAAAGATAAAGCCCAAATAGTTTTGTTCTAGAACAAAAAATCTCGAAGAACTCTTACAAAAGTGCTTCCTGTTGTTGGATTTGTTGACTAACGAAATCGTCCGAGTTACTTAGAAAATAAAAGTGCGTACGGAACATGGACCAAATCGGACGTAAAATGGGGCCGTTAGAGTGCGAACACATAATGTATTACATACAATTTTTAATGACACCCCAAAACACGTTTCCCACCATGATCGGTACTCATTGACTACTCCCGACTTTAAAGCTCGACTCCCTACATTCAAAACGGCGAAGTTGGGTATCACTTTCAATGTTAAATAACCAAATCATACCTTCACTATTAAGCACATGTTTGTGTTGTTTTTGTCAAAAAACGAAAGCTGTATTGTTTTTCTTAAAGTAAAATAGATTATGGGTGTTGATTGCTAAGGTTTTTTTGCAATATATCTTTTTGCAACCGAGTAAAAAATTAATAAAGTTTACTGTTTTTTACTATTTATATCATTTATGAAAACAATAAAACGGTTTTTGAAAAAGTATTCAGCAATCAACATCTGCATATGACGGTACTTCAAACTGAAACCAAATTTTTAAATTTATTCCACGAATTAACGGGAAAAAATTACTTATTCTGTAGCATTGCTCTTATGGGAATCAATTTTACCAAAAAGAGTGAATTAATTTTCCCAGGCTCAATTTTTAGCTAAATTCCATAGGAAAGATGAGCTATTGCAGTGCCTGTGGTTTCGCACTTCAACGGACGTATTTTATGTCTGATTTGGTCCAAAGTATGTACACACTTTTGTTGTCTACGACTTCGTTAGCCAACAAAGCCAACAACAGGAAGCAAGGTTTTTGACAGGAAGTAACGTTTATTGAGATTTTTCTTTCTTGAATGAAACGTTTTTGGGGAATTTATCTAAAAAAATAAATATAGGACAACTTTGAAGTTAGGGCAAAAATGCTTAAGACAGAAATTGTTAACGAATTGTTACTGTACGTTTAAAATATATATTGTTTTTGATTTCAATGGATACGCGGCCAAACTTCAATGGTAAATAAGTCGAAGTAAAAAACAATTTGTTTCATGGTTTAAAAAAAAATATATACTTATATAAACATATAAAGGTATATATAGACATACTGGCTCTTGATTAGAGTAGAGGACAGTTTTAGCATACGCTCTTGTTCAAGGGACAGTTACTGTACTCAGAATATTCAGGACACAGTGTTCTCTCATCAAGAGTATACATAACTTGCTGTCCTCTTAACAAGAGCTAACATAACACGTACTTCTGCAAAAAATGCTGCCTACTATATACGTGCGCATTTATATATATATATAAATTAATGAATTTTGGGTATCGTTTCCAAATGGTCTGAAACGGATAGAAACGAAGTTTTACCCCCCTCCGACCAACCGTTTTCAAGTTGTTTGTAATAGCTTTTATTTTCTTCAAAAATTCGGCTAAACATCATTTAGCGGGAGCTTTCTATGAATATTGTTCCGTGATCTGTACCTAAAATACCTTTGCACATGATTATAGTAAATTTAATTGCCTTTCGAATGATATAACTCACAAATTGCACTCGGGCTTATTAGTGGGAGAACTTGCGCAATTACATTACATTGATAATGAAAAAGTCATTTATCGGGAGTTTCCTATACATTTTGTACTTTGTTTTGGTGACTGTACCTGAAATTCATTGCACAGGATTGTGGTAAATTTAATTACCTTTCTAATGACATAGCTCACAAAATGCACTTGGGCTAATGAGTGGCAGAAATTGCGCAAAAACCTTACACGGATAGTGAAAAAATCATTTATCGGAGGTTTCCTATTGTAACATTCAAAACCCCTGTAAGCTTGTCTGTTACACAACATACTAACTCCTTAACATAAATGTATTTCTGAGGTATCAGTTCCAATTTCAGGGGCAGCTTTTTAAATAACCAGATAGTTTCACCCCCAGCGCTCATACTTTCACTTTCGTTTTGCATGGCATTCATCCAGCCATTTTTAATCTACGTGTATCAGAGTCACAAGACAATGTACTTTTTGTGTTCAAAGAGTGAATGTAACACTTTCTAAGTTAAGTTATTAAAGTTTAAATGTTAACAAGTGTTAACTGAGTCTTTCGAATATGCAGTGAAGTCAACTTTTCTAGGTAAAGGAAACAATAACTTATTACTTGCCTAGTTTAGAATCTGCAAATCTGAATTTTCCAAGCTATACTATTTAAACTTTGTTACACTGCTGTAACAAATGTATTGTGATTAGCTTACTAAAGATTTATATATGTTAAAAGCCTACTTAAACCAAACTTGCCTAATTAATTTCAATATTCAATAGACTGATTATATAATACAGTTTCAATAGTCATACTGAACTATATTAAACACAAATTATAACCTTTAAGTATTTTCAAAAAAGGACAATACCTTTGTGAACAGTTAATTAATGTCTGATTTAAAAACAAATCAATTACAGCTAAGACTATAATGCCAATCCAGACATGTTAAATGTTGCTTTTTACAAGTTTTTTTTTAACAAAACTAATGCCTGTTTGTTTTCTTTGAACATTTAGTTTTCAACTGGTTCATGAATACAGCAAATTAATGATTGCTGCATCACCTTAAAGATTATCATCTCACACCAGCTGTTGAAATCTCAATCAACACGATTCTCCGAAAGTGTGACTAGTGTAATTGAACTTAAAACTAGTTTCAAAGTCTGTTAACTGTGAAATAGATTCATATCTTTGAATAGCAACATGGTTTCGCTTAGACAATAAGTTACATTCATGATTTGTATATCAGCTCAAAACTTATCATCTCACACTAGCTGTTGAAATATTAATCAACACTGTTCTCCGAAAGTGTGACAAGTGTAGTTCAACTTAAACAAGTTTCAAAGTTTGTTAACTGTGAAATAGCTTCATACCTTTTGAATAGCGACATGATTTCGTTTAGACCATAAGTTAAAATAATACAGGCTCACAAACTAATTATAAAACTGGACAATGTCACTAATTTAAAAAAGGCTAAGGAAACTTTTTAACAATAATTTGTGTACTTATTTTTTATTAGGAGGTGTGCTATAGCAAATTTTCGTCTCTCCAGTACCAAAGGGACTCATTTCTAAATTCTTTTTCTGCGACGTTACACATATACAATTATAAAAAATATCAAAATTTATTTTATTTTACTTTTTTTACTTCAGGAATTATTTTGTTTTATGTATATAATATGAATATGCATATCTACAAATAAAAGGTTGGCCAACACAATATATATGTTTAAGTACTTACATTTAATAAAAGAGTGTTGTATGTGTTTTTTTTAAACTTGTATGTTTTGGTAACTGTTAACAATTTCTTTTGATAAACATGTATATTAAACTAATTAGCTTTCATTAAAAGGGGGTGGGTTTTTCTTGATCTTTATTATTTAGTAAGGGAGGGGTTTTCTTTTCTTTTCTTTAAATCAAATATAGTAAACTTTTCTACTAAGGGCATATCAAATATATTTTTCACTAAGGGCGTAACAATAGTTTTTTCCTAAAAACGTTTAATAAATACATTGTTTATTACACCATTTATTTGTATTCTTTGTCTTTGCCTGTAAATGGATAATTCAGATTTCTAGGTTTCGTCAACTAAGGTAAGCTGGTCATTCCATGACATATTTTGGCCATTTCATTATATAATTCCTTTTAATACATATGCAGTCTTTGTGTGGCCCCACTACGCTTCCTAATTTGGTAGACTGGCACACCATCAATTTTGTTCCTTGTTCCGGGGACTGTACCTGAATACCTGTGCACAGGATTGTAGTAAATTTAATTATCTTTCGAATGATGTAACTCACAAATTGAATTCGAGCTTATGAGTGGGCGAAATTGAGCAAAAACCTTACACTGATAATGAAAAAGTAATTTATCGGGAGTTTCCTATCAATTTTGTTCCTTGTTCCTTGGACGGTACCTGAAATACCTTTGCACATGATTGTAGTAAATTTAATTACCTTTCTAATGATTTAGCTCACAAATAGTACTCGGGCTTATGAGTGGTCGAAATTGCACAAAAACCTTACATGCATAATGAAAAAATAATCTATCGGGAGCTTTCTATCTTTTTTGTACCTTGTTTCGGTGACTGTACCTGAAATACATTGCACAGGATTGTAGTAAATTTAATTACCTTTCGAATCATATAGCTCAAAAATTGCACTCGGGCTTATGAGTTGGAGAAATTGCGCAAAAACCTGACATGGATAATAAAAAAATCATTTATTGGGAGTTCCTATCAATTTTGTTAATTGTTCCGGAGACTGTAACTAAAATACCTTTGCACAGGATAGTAGTAAATTTAATTGCCTTTCGAATAATATAACAGACAAATTGTAGTCGGGCTTATGAGTGGGAGAAATAATGCAATTTCCTAGTGCTAACTTTGCCATTTGGTTTGAATCAAATAGGCCGCCATTTCGTGTCAAATCGAAAAATAAAAAGATCAGTGTCTATGAAATCCTACAAGGACCCTTCCACTAAAAGTTCAGTTATTTTGAAGCATATTTATTACCACTTATCAAGTTGGGAAACATCCATATATACTTATATTATTTTCAAAATCCCTATCCAAAAACGATCCATTTTTGAATCGGATCAAAAAACAATGAGAAAAGTGTATCTGAAGAATCCTACTAGGACACTTTCATAAAAAAATCAGCAATTTTGAAGCATATTTACTACCACTTATTAATCCGGGAATAAAACACATATGTATATATATATATAGAGAGAGAGAGAGAGAGCGATTTTATAAGATTTTAAATTCTTTAAAATTAAATGTAAAATTATTTGTCTTCTCTCCAATCCAGTGTTATAAAATTTAATGGGTTAACAATAAACAACATACACAATTTATTACATACATTTCATTTAGTAAACATTGTATAATGTAGGTTAAAATAGTTACTGAAACCTATTTCAGTCGAAAATAGTATATCCTTGCACACTTTGAAAAAACTAATCTCTCAATGGAGTTAAGTATGAAAAATAGACTATACATTTGATATCATAACATACTAATAAAATGAAAAGATATAACAACAAAATTAACTTATTTCATGGTCCACTTAGTTTCCCAGTCGGTTGTCATCAGAGGAAACCGGAAAACGTCCGGTTGTCCTTTGTGGTTGACGGTATCCTTGAAGTCGCTTTTGCTCCAGTCAAATTCTGGCAGATCTGTTCCGTTACTGGGTCCATTGATGGCCAAGAATTGTAAACTCTTAGAAAGGTTATAGGTTGTTATTTTAGCATCAATGGCGCCGTGACTGCGATGTCCGAGTGCTGGTATAGGGTAGGTTCCATTGATGGGATTTAGGTCGCATCTAAACATAAATATATACACCATAGTCATCTATCTGAACGGCTCTTTTGTAGCTTGGTCACTTCGACTCGTTCACTACATTTAGTTTATAAAAATGACATAATTCAATACAGTAATTAAACATTAATACAGTATAAATACCATAAAATAACAGTGGAAGCATTCATTTTGCAATTTTCACAATCAAGTAATTATAATTTGCTTCATAATAGTAGATTTCATGAAACAAAGTTTTCTTTTATAACTCAACGAAGACTTGAGGAAATCTTTTAAATCCATTCTTTTACAATTAAAAATCAAAATTTAAACACAATGATTTAACTGTAATGAAAATGGAGTGGAAAACATTCTAATATATACATTTTTATTCATTAAGAATAATGTAAACAGATAATGTTAAATTCATTCAAGAATTTGCATTTCAAACTTTAACCGTAAACTGAAATCCCTTAACAGAACTAGTAAAATACTTTTCACGATACTACTGGAATATCAGTTGTTTTTCTATTGCGTATATTGCCAAGTAAAGTTCGTCATATCCGCAGTAGTGTAGATAAATTATATTCTCACTAGTGAGGATAAATCAGCTGATTTACAATACATGACATTTTTTAAGAAAGTGAAGATGAATCTGAATTTGGAAACTATCTTACAAATCCAAAAAACTGTTCAAGTCCTAGTCCTAAACAAAATTCCTAACAAAGGAATTAACATTAAAAATAATGCAAACTGCACCATTAACATCCACTTAAATACAAACTGTCTTTTATTGTTCGTTTGAATATTGTTACATTATTTATTTTAAATTCTTGTTAAATATAGGCCTAATCCTATTTGTTTTTCAATAAAGTAGGCCTAACATTTTGATTTTGTAAAAACATAATTTTTTTGTTTGTTTGTAGTAAATAAGAGTAAATAAACTTTGCAATTTGTAATAATCATATTGTTTGCTGTTGTATCAAATAATCATATTGTTTGCTGTTGTATCCAATATTTGTTTGCTGTAGTGACGTGAAAAATAGTGTTCAGAACTCGTGGGAAAATGTTCTTTTCAGATGTTCGTTCTCTTTAAATTGCTCTTCTTCGACTCGCACCAGGAAAAATCACACTTTTCCTACTAGTTGTGAAATATACTATTACGTTAAACTTGAAATAATAAACTCTGCTTTAATAATCAGTTAATATCATAGTAGTCTGTAAAATAAATCTAATTACCAAACTATATAAATTTACTAGTGGACCCGGCAACGCTTCGCTATTACTCGATTTAATTTAAAGGGTACCAGTAGTTATTCCATTTCATTACATTGACTTAAGTAATGGAATTGAAAAATGGTTTTAATGCCACTTAAGAATATACTACACAAATTTAGATTTAGATGTTGTAAAGCCTCGGTTGGTAAGACCACGCTGCGACAGCTACGCCGTGTTAACTACGCCGTGATGTTCAAGAGCGGGAATTTGGTGAAGCCGGCGTTACTTACATCACGCCGTGATTCAACGTGATACTGGTTTGTAAAAAGCGCGTATTTGACGGCGCGAATCTATTTTTAGCTTGTTCTGTGAAAGCAACTAGACCTCAGATATAGTTGCGAGTGTTAGAATTATGGATGTTGCTACAACTGGCAGGAAAGCAACTCAGTTAACTTAAAGTGTAAGAGACAAGTTTAAAGACTTCTTTTGCAGTGAAAATTGTTCAGTGGATTGGCAGCTAAATTCCATTAGAAAAATGTTAAAACGCACATAGGCCTACACTCACAGTAAAACTTAGTTCTGTTTTATAGCTTGGAACTTGCCTCTGAAAAATACGTAATTTTTAGGTTAAGGTGTATGGTTTGTATACATCTACAGACATTGTCGGGCATGGCGGTGCAGTGAAAATGTATTTGGGATCCTATCCCAGTACTTTACAGTATTTTTTGCACAAATTTCTAATGCTCCTGAAACTGTTGACAACCTGATTCTAGCTGCGGATGTTTTCCGCAATTTATTTGGAGTGGCCAAAATTCCTTGCTCCAACGAAGACAAAGATAAACTTCCTCTACATACAGAAAATTTGATACCTATAAGAGAGCTAACAACAGGAAGAAAAGGAACACGTTCGGCTTATTAAGTACGAGGAAAGTTTAAAGGCTTCTTTTGCAGTGAAAAGATTTCTGTGAATTGGCAGCTGAATGCCATTCAGAAAAGTGACTAAATCGTCAAGTACGTGATCAAACAATTTTTCTTTTTAGAAAGTGATCAGACAAACGTTTTTATCAAACCTTTAACTATAGTTATTTTTGTTAAATTGAACCCTTTGTATTACAAGCGTAAGTTCTTATCATTATATTAATTTTGCATCATTGTATATTTTTTGTTTGAGTCTATTATATTTATCAATAAACTAGTGTGCTTTTCAAAGATACCAACATCGAGTAGTAATTGAACACACGACGTTTTTTCTTTTATAACAATTGAGAAGTAGCTACAAGGAAAACTTTAAAAAATGGTATCATTAGAAGGATTTGTTTTGTGAAGGGGTACCTATAAGATTTTCAGACTTCCTGTTTACCTTTTACGTAGTTAAGAAATTGTTTACAATATCTTTAACAAATATGGCATCCCAAAGCTATAAACTTTTTTTTAACGAAGAGGTAAAAATATTGTTTTAATTTAAATTATCCTTTTAAAATGTCTGTAATTTATTTTTGAAGTATCTCATTTAATAATAAATTAAACACTTTAAATATCTTCTACACAAGAAAGAAAAATGAAAAATGACGTTTCCCTTGGCTGTTCCCTTGTCGTGCATCACGATGTTTCATCTTTGGTTTTTATTAGGAAAGGCTTAATATTTTATTTTTGTTAGTTCACAGTTTAAACAATACAGTTAAAAACAGACTTTCTCTCCCAAATTCCTCGGAAATTTGTTTCTAAATATTGTTTTTCCCCATGGCATCGTTTTAGTTTTTTGTGAAAAATCGTAGAGAACTGGATTATCTCGAACCAGACCTATCAACTTATCATCCAATTCACTCGTGAAAACCTAAGACTCCATGGTGTTAAGTATACACAGTAAACTAATAAGTTAATAGAGCTAAATATCTCTCAACAATTATAAAAAAACAATTTGCTTAAAGAAATTGAAAGCAATGTATTACGCCGCAAAACCACACCCGAATAGACTGTGACCTATCCAGAGCGTGCCACGCTGAGATATCACGCCGGACCTACGAACAGCTGACGCGACGTCGGCAGCCGGACGTGGTCTTAGAAACCACGCCAATGCTCTTGCATTCCGTGGTCTTGCAAACCGGGGCTTAAACCTTTACAGATAATTCAGTAAACCTTTTGTAGTAAACCTAATCTAAAAAAAACTGGTAGTTGTGAATAATTGTAAAAACTCTGATTCTAATAATTAGCCCAATTGGTGTTTTGGTCCATTGTAGGCCTAACCTAAAATTATGTTAAGTTTTTGATCCCAATCAGCAGTTTTATATTTAATAGGTATGTAACAACCAATGTTTGTATTGAATTAAAATATATTAAGCATTTTTCGTAGATTTTTATTTGTGTTTGTTTTTAGTTTGTAATTTTTTTTTTGTTTAACGTCCTGCTGTTTTGCACTTAAGGCTAATGAAGACGGGAAATTAAAGATTGCTGCGATTTCAAGAAGAACCAATGTTTGTATTGACTTAAAATATATTAAGCATTTTTCGTTGATTTTTATTTGTGTTTGTTTTTAGTTTGTCAATGTAACCTCAAAAAGCTAATACTCTTCAAATTTGCTAAGTAATGTTGCTATGGTAATGAATGTAAACAAACATGACGTGTTGCTATGCTTTTTATACGAACAGCTGTTTTTGTGCCCCTGATAAAATCAAAAGAAATCTTTCTTCCATAAGATTAACATTGAAACTTTGAAGTGCAGTGGGTCACAGCCCTAATGTCCTAGGACTTCGGTAAATGGCCTAAAACCTTCCCAGGGTTAATTTGTGTTACTATGCAAAATTTCAAAGCAATCGGATGGACGGTTTGGTAACGCATAGAGGACAAACAGAAGACAGACAGACAGACATTGGATTTTATATATATAGATTAATATCTAGAAATATCTAAAAGATAACAAAACAAAACAAAAAACTAGTAGTTTAACTTGTAGTTAAAATCTAGAGTCGTAATGAATCGTTCGTTCCCTAATTGAACGACTCATTTGAGAATCAGTGATCGACCAAACTCACGAAGATTCCGATTCACTTATTCACACAATCGTACACGGATTCGTTCACTGAAAGACTCAAAACAATCTTCGTTCTTAACGTTCACATTGTTCACTTAGTTCTTTAATAATGAGTTAGTTGGAAGGGTTGGGGAATGGGAATGAGTGGGGGAGGTGGAAGAGAAAAGAGGGAGGCGACCGAGATCAACCATTCCTTTTATTTGTCGCGTTATTATACTAAACAATTCTTATAAACGCTATTTAGACAGGTAAAATTTCCAAAAATTGTCGGCGGGAGGGATTTACCGTAACTTGGTAAATTCGGTCAAAGTGGTTGGGGTTATTTTAGATTTTAAAATTAATTGTTGTTTCGTCGTCCCTGGATGTGAGAAGTGTGGATGAAAGAATTCGGACATGGGGTGTGGACAAAAGAATATTATTTTGTACAAATTTTTAAAAAATCAGATAATTTTATTCACAACGCTATTTAGAGAGATAGTTTTTTGTAATTCAGTGGCTCCCGGACACCTTGGTAAGTTGGTAACCCGGTCAAAGGCATTGCGAATTTTACATTTTGCCCCCCACCCCACCCCCCACTCCCAAATAATTTGTTGTACGTCCTTGAATTTGAGATATATTCATCACGCATTATATATAGAACTAGTGAAAATCATAGGCGGAATAATTAGATACATATCAGAAATACATAATTTTAACAAAAAAGTATTTAAAAACAACAGACTTCCTACCTAACTATGCTGACGAAAATTTTTAACTCTACCGATTTTATAATGGGGACAATTATAACGGTTATAAAACTGTAGGCCTAATTGTTAACATTTCGTATTTATATACATTATTATATATCTAAATAAAGATACAAATATTATATTTTAATTTCTTTTTGTTTCATAGTGATAGATCAAATTATTAGAAGTACTAATTCAGTATTATAATGAAGAAATTAATAATGGAATACGTTTATATGTTATACGAAGATGTACGAATGTTGCCGAAGTTAAATGAACGAGTATCTCTTCTTTAAATTTGTATAAACAAATATTTTCAGGATAAAAAGTTGTATTTACATACAGTTTTTAACCTCGAAGCAAATATTATGACGTATTGTAGCATTCTATAACTCATATTATTTAAAAAAAATCAACTTCTTAAGAAATTATAATGATTGAAGTTGTAAACATAAGACCAAAGTATAATCTATACTGGGTTTGTTTAAGTGTTACAGATGATGGGTGAAATCAGCTGTTATATTATAATATGTTACTCACGTACTTACGTACGGACATACACTCGCTTTTATAGGAGTTGATGCAATTATTGGCACGTACCTCGCAGCAATCCCATTTTCACCACTATAAGGAGGCGTACAGTTACATCTAGAGAAGGGGTCGTTTTTGAAATCATTGTATCTCATCAGTTTTGTCAGAGAAATCGTATCAACTACTTTACTTTGATCCCGCTTGAAGATAAGAGCTCGGGCAGTGCTATCGTACGAAAACCTGTAAATAAATAAAACACACCATGAAAAAGCGTTTGTCAAATATTTGGTTAAACTTTTATCAAAGATCTTTGATCGAATCTTTGACAAAGTTTTTCTTTGAAATTGACACCTGTCAAATCTCTTTGATCCGCTGGATTATTAACTAGACATATTTTGGTGTTGTGTTTCAGTTTATTCGTTCAGTTCAGATGCTATAGTGGATCGAGGAATGTTAACTGGTTATGTTGCTGCATCAAGTGATTATTTTGGTGTTATGTTTCAGTTTATTCGTTCAGTTCAGATGCTATAATGGATCGAGGAATGTTAACTGGTTATGTTGCTGCATCAAGTGATTATTTTGGTGTTATGTTTCAGTTTATTCGTTCTGTTCAGATGCTATAGTGGATCGAGGAATGTTAACTGATTATGTTGCTGCATCAAGTGATTATTTTGGTGTTATGTTTCAGTTTATTCGTTCAGTTCAGATGCTATAGTGGATCGAGGAATGTTAACTGGTTATGTTGCTGCATCACGTGATTATTTTGGTGTTATGTTTCAGTTTATTCGTTCAGTTCAGATGCTATAGTGGATCGAGGAATGTTAACTGATTATGTTGCTGCATCAAGTGATTATTTTGGTG
>JAGFPH010000880.1:320672-350754 GCA_018207615.1 Philaenus spumarius
GGATCGAGGAATGTTAACTGGTTATGTTGCTGCATCAAGTGATTATTAAAGAAAAATACGAACAAACGGAAAAAAATCATTGGCACGACCATGGACACAAAAAAGAAAAATTCTAGGTGAAAATACAACTACTAGTAAAGAATTACGTTTGGAAAATCGTGATTCATATTATAACGGTTTTTAAAATTTCAAAAACAAATCTTTCAAAAACTTATAAACATACTTTTACAATCAAGAAAACATAATCAAAATCTCTTTAATGTTTTACAAAAAAACATAAGAATAGGTAATTCTGCCATCCGCAATATTAAGGACTTCAAAACCTTTGTAATTTGTTCAAACTGAAACCCATCTACAACCACACAATGATAAAATGCCTAAAAAATTACCTAAACGTCTTGAAAATAAATTTTGTATCATCAAAAGTGCCTCTTCGATAACACTTTTTGAATCTTCTACATTGTTAAACTATGGATGAACACTTTCTCCTTAATTTAATTACCATAAGAAAAATTCACACAAAGTTAAAGCAAAAGACAGGGATGACAAATTGGCCAATACAAAAAAAAAAAAACTTCCAAGACAAATCTGACTCCCATGAAGGTTGTCATTTAGAAACTGCTCAATTGCATAGTGAGGTGCACCAACGTCTTGTTAGAAAATTGCTTGGCCCATTTCTGAAACCGTAGAATGTTGGGCAAAACATGTTGATTTAAAACCTGACCAATTATTGTCCAGTTCTTTTGTGCAATACCAAGAGGAAGTAGTCCCGTGCATTACTTTTCAATATAACTTATCTTTCATGGAATTTTAAAGGTAATCTTTTGTAATTTGCAGGAAATCGTTCATGAACATCTAAATTATAATTGGCAGATGACAAAAATTTTCAATTATTATAAATTTGTATAAAGATATTTGATTATAAACAAGACAAAAACATGATTTTCAAACAAGTCATTTCAAAACAGCAATTTTGTTACCTACATACATATATTTGACTACTTAATTTGTAACTATACATTTGACCTTTCTGCAAATTTAGTAGCTATATTATTCTAGTCGCGCCTTACCAGCGTAAATCATAGGCCAGCCTGCAAAAAATTATGTTTTCGTGCTTTAAATGTTTTTGTTAAGTTGGTGATTTTAGAGATATTTGACACTAAAAATGTTAAATCTCCTTCATTAAAAAAATATATATAAAAGAACATTCTGGTTTTTTGTACAAGGCTAAAAAGTTAAATAATAAATATTTGCACCAAATTTGAGATCAATATCTTATCTATTGCCAAATATATAAAGTATTTAGTAAAAAAAAAAGGCGCATAATTAAAAAACCAATCATTTTCGGACTTATGTTTGTTACAACTTGTTTTCTTATTTACACTTAGTTTCAAATTTGGGACAGTATTTTCTATCAATCTATACTATTATATAAAAATCTAATGTTGTCTGTCTGTGTGTGTGTGTTATACTCAATCACGTAAAAACTACTGGATGGATTTGAATGAAATTTGGCACACATATAGATCATAACTGGAATGAGACATTGGCTAGAATTCATTTAGATTTAAGGGTTGAAACAACCCCTAAAACAATAAATATTTATTATTATACTTCTATTAAGACTAGAGAGCTGGAAATTGGTACATTTATTTCTTACAATACATATATACTATGTAAATCATATTTGCATTTTATAGCGTGAAACTAAGGAGTGAAAATGTAATAACAACCCCTAAAACAATAAACATTTATTACTATGCGGTGAATCTTTGGACCGTGTGCGAAGCCACGGGTACCTGCTAGTGCACTATACAAATTACAACCAAAATATCAAGAGTATAACAATTTCTCCGAACATCCAACCAAGCTTGTGTTTATCACTCTGAATCAAACGAGCAATACTTGACTTATGTGACGTTATTTCAAATAGCGCGCTACCATTTAAACCAAAATAGAAATTTAATCTGGATTAATACTTCATAAAATAAACACTCACTCCACCTAGCGTCTAAAATAAGCAACTCAGTAACAGCTGCTACTTAATATCGCACAGCGCATGCGTAGGGAGCAACGGGTCAGACGTATGCAAGCTTTCCTTCTCTTTCGTTTCAACCTTCAAAGTGCACTGACATTGGAAAGCCACACGTAATGAATTGGCAATTCAATGTGGCATCAAAGTACTTAAGGGCATATCAATTTTAAAATTTTTTTCTTTAAGGGCATATAAGTTTGTATTTAGTATATTACCTCGCAGTAAAATTTAATAAACAAACTGTTTATTATGTGACTTGTATTTATTTGTTATTTCCTGTAAATAGCTAACTCAGGTGTTTGAAAACAGCTTTGAATAAGCTCAGGTTAAAAAGCATTTTTCTTGGTAAAATCTTTAATTTTTTTTATAATTGTATGTACCATCTTAGTCTTTGCCCAGTACGCATTCCATATCGTTATTATTCTTTTGGATGGTACACTTACCAAGAGCCGTACTTCTGAACTAATCCAGGACAACCACTCAGATTATATACTTCTGGAAAGAATGGTACATTGTAGCTCGGCCAATAACTCTGTTCTTTCAGCTTTTCAGTTTGATCCGCTGCCGACGTCCAAGTTGGGATTTGTTCCAATATGAACAGAGTTGCGCTTTTTGGAGCTGATCTGGAAAATAATAAATTGTGATCAATTGATTTTTATTTGATTCATAACAAAATTATCGCTCTCGAATTTTGATTATTAAGGAATTATTTAGATTTTTTAATTGAGGAACACCGGAATACCAAAATTCATTGATTTACCCCATTAAAATGGTAGAGAGCGAAAAATAGTACATTTATTCCATAGATGCTATATAGAAAAAACTAACCCATCAAATGTCGGTCGCTATCATCTAAGGGGTTAAAATGAGCTAACACCCCTATACAACAAATGTAAATTCCACTAAATTCTAACAAACTAGACTGCTGCCTTAGGTAATAATATATAAGAATGAAAAACCATTAGAATTTTGATTACTTGAGTCTAAGTGAAAGGGGGAAACTACCCTTCAAAATAAATAATAAATCGTGCATTTGCTATGAACCCTAAAAATCTTCAAGTTGGCACGTGTATTATGCTTAATTTATCTATAGTAAATCAAACAACAATTGTTTTAGGTTATTTGCATCTAAGGGTAAAACATTTTTCGTATATTATATTTTATGTCAAATTTACTCACAGATGTGAATTTAACCTAAAAACCTGATTTATAATGTTTAAGTTCTTTCGGGAGTTAAGAGTAACATTTTGGTGGAAAAAGGGATTTTTATCTCTTATTGGTGCATAGCTGAATATTTACGTAGGCCTAAAAGGGAATCCAAGATCAATTTGGACAAAACTCACTCTTCGTTTTTAAGCTATGGAACTCGGATATGAAATTGTTTTTTATTTATTCCTTTTTTTACACTATCAGAATCATTAAAGTATTTATTTATTATTAAGTAAGCCTAACATTAAAAAATAATAAATACTACATACAAAACTAAAGTACAATTTACAAAGTATAACTCAAAATAGAACTTAAACAGTATTACAAACTTATACAACTAAACAAAGAAACCGAAAATTATAAAACTTTTTGACACAATTGTACAAAGAAAACCTAGGTGCTTTATTTAGGCTTACTAAGCCTGTTTTGAGGCTACCCTCATTTGAAAACGAAACATAAATAATACCTACTTATTAAACCTCGTGAATTAGAATAATTGGACTGTGAAAACTTATAAAATATAAAGTTAACAACATAACAATTACAAAACATAGCACAGAAGGTGGAGTCTGTAAACAAAGATTAGTACGGAAAAAATATAGGCCTACACAATAGAATTCTATAAATTAATTTAACATATTAAACTTTAAAGGAAAATTCAAAGCAACACACTCGCACAAAAACAAACGCACTCTCACATACATTCACATACGATAGCCGCAAAACATCGCCCACATAACAAAACACACGGCTTGTTGAGTCCGCTACATACCGCAAGGGTACCACAAGGACTTGATGAACCCGCGGTCACAACAAGGGCGTATTGAACCCACCGTACCCCGTCGCAAGGGCATGTTGAGCCCGCCGTACTCCGTCGCATGGGCGGGTTGAGGCCGCGACATTCCACAAGGACTTGTTGAGCCCGCGGTCATGGCAAGGGTATGTTGAGCCCGCGGTCATGGCAAGGGCGTGTTGAGCCCGCTACATACCGCAAGGGTGTGTTATCCCACTACATACCACAAGGACTTGTTGACCTACGGTCAAGGTAAGGGTGTGTTGAACCCACCTCAGCCCATCGCAAGAGCGTTGAACCCACCGTAGCCCGTCACAAGGGCGTGTTGAACCCCCAGACATTGCATGGGCGAGGTGAGCCCGCAGTATATGTTTTTTGTGTCTCATGGCCACAGTAGGCATATGACAGATCATGTTTTGTTAATAACCTGAAGAGGGGGAGAAGAGTGTAACAACCTGAACCCTGGGTACGGGAGGCTACGGTTATACTGGAATTATCCGTCAAGTCAGGGTGGCAGACAATTCGGAAATCATGGAATTTAGGTTTAATTAAGAAGCTGTTCTTCGTGAAATAGGCTACTTAGTGTTTATTTAATATTTTACATTTAGTTAATTAAAAGATTAAAAGAGTACATTTTATCATTTGACCATATCTGATTACATTTAAATATACATGTCTTTAGTTCAGACCCAACAGTTATCATTTAACCAAATGATTCTTTTTGTGATTTAAGATTCTACATAATTAAAGACAGACTTGTTAAATGTACTCTATATTTAGAATACATTGATATTAGCTACGTGCATTGCTCAACCTCATAATTAATTATATCAGTTCTCTTTAACCATGGAAATGCAATTTAAGCCTAACTTTAAGATATCGAAATAAACAGTTTTTTTTACTTACAAAGTACGGAGACGGTTTCTAAGTGCAACATTGTACTGCTAGCGCTGACGGGTACCTGTTTCTATCTAGCTGTGCTCTCTTAATGAAAAGTAATATACATGCGTCGAATAATACATCCAAAGGGGTTTTGAAATACCAAAGTTTCTTTTGGCCTGGTTCCCGAATATATATATTGTGTTAACCAGTAAGTTACGTAAAAGACTTCCAAGTTGGTTTTGGTTAATGATGGGTACAGATCCGGGTCACTACAAGAATGTATCACCCCCCCCCCCCCCACCAGCTGGTAATGATGATATAAATATAGTTTTTATGTTTTAGTTAAGAGAGTCTGAGCTAGAATCGAGAACTGGAAACACCTCCTTGTGCCCGTCAGCCTTCCGAATTCGAGTCGTTGTACATGTAAATACAACGAGCTACAAGAACGAGGGACAACAACCCAGTAACAGGATCAGTTTAAGGACTCAAGAGCTTCGCACTAAGGAAAAATACAAAGCAAGGCATTGCAGCAAAGGGACCCACAGCGACACCAGGACGAAACACTGTGTTGTCAACCCAGTCCTGCCACCCACTACAGGACAAAACAAGTCGTGTTCCATGAAAAACTAAGAAGATTAAATGAGAGTTTAAATGATAGAAATAAAAGAGTGTTTATATATTTAGACAGTGTGCTAGTTACACTAGAAACCCAGGGTGGATTCCTTTATAAAGCCTATTGCTGAGAGAAACTTCCCTTCAATGGTAAGGGTGAATATTTAACATACGTTTCATTAATTTAATCACGTCTGCGAGCGCAGCTTCGGGTTCCAGTTAGTAAAATATAAATATTCTCGAAAAAAATACTAACCCAGGTGTGAAGCGTTTCATGTCGACAATGATCCATTGGTTGTTGTACAAACCACTGTTTTTATACTTGAATATGTTTACCCAATCAGAACCATTCTTCGCCAATCTATTAGCCACTGTGGATCTCGCCATTGTTGAAATCTAAAATGAAAAAGCGTCATTACTTTAACAAGTACCACGTGACCTCTAAATAGCAGTTATATTCATCTCTGTCTTTACTATACAAAATGTAACAATAAGTTATATAGTAGGCCAACTTACACCGTCTGTGTCTTCTAATTTTATTTCCCTTACACCCTTCAGGGCTTATGTGCCATATATAGTCAGATTTTCACTCATTTGAGCGTAAACAATTTAAACAATAAAAACACGTTCATTAGGCCTACACAAAAATACAGTTGCTACGCACCTCAACGTTCGATGGAAGACTGAAGAACGGATGTTAAACCCGCTTATTTACTTCGTTATCTTGGATTCCCATCGCTGTGTCATACAGCAAATTTGACTGTAAAATTAGTTTTACGTTAAATAGTTCGTGTTTGTTCAACTTAAATGCTCTATGTATACCAAATTCCTCCAAAGAATCCATGTATTTGCCTTTTTCACATAGGCCTATATATAAGGGTGTATAATTAGTCTCAAAATCAACATAATCATGGTCATTGTCAGTTAAATCGCGTGCATAATTGGATTTTATGTTGTTGACGTTCCTAATGGGTAAATGTTCCTTAAAACTCTTCCAAAATGCCCACCGGTGTGCCCTAAGTAAAAACCAATCACAATCTCCACAAGTTATTTTATAGACTCTTTGTTAGTTTCAGCCTTCCTTACAGGTTTTTGCCGGTGTATATATACATACGTTATTTCTGTCAAATTCTCTGTATGACATGAGGATCCAAGATAACGAAGTAAATAAGCGGGTTTCTGCAGTCTTCCTTCGAACATCGAGGAGCGCGGCCGGATGTAATGTACATTTGTTTAATGTTGATATTGTTTTAATGTTTGACGACATCAAATGAGTGATGATGGACATAAGCCCCGAAACTAGTAAGGAATCTAAAATTATAAGTCACAGACAATGTAGGCCTAATTAGTTTATAACTTAGTAATAGTATCGTTGAGATGAATACTTACACTCAAAAATGAGTTTTAAATAAATAAAATATAACGTTTCTCTCTGTTAGTTTATATTTTGAGAACCAGTAATCCGATTTTCATGCAGTTTTTTCAACATTTAGTAATGACGCCTGGTAAGGCTAAGTGTGATCAAAATCCTTAATAGGATTACGGTTGTGGTTTGCTAGGCACAAAATGACACTTTTTAATAGAAAAAAAGTTTTAATTGAAAAATATCAAGAATCGAAAATATCGTCCCAAATTTCTCATGGCTACTTTATAGGAGAAAGTAAGAAAAAAAAATTGGTGTGTGCTTAAGACTACAAGTTGGATGGAAGTGATAACTTCTGTGATAGATTTATATTTTGATCAGTATTAAAATTAGAGGAGAATTAGGGTCAACAAATTACGCAAGTCAATATATTGTCAAAAAATATTATATCATATTTTGAAATTGCATAATTAATAATTATTGAAATAACAAATTATGCTTAATTCCTAAAAATTGTAAGTAAGTTAAGTATATTTTCAGTTATCAGTAAATTTGCAGAACATTATATTTAATATATTTTCTCACATTATACATTACACATTTTTATTCCATTTTAAGGCGTTTTCACACCGCAGTCACACTAATGTCACGTGATAGACGTGCAATTCACACCGTCACAGACGTCTGTCAGGTATTGGGACTTAGTTTCAGCTCTGTCAAATCAGTTCACAGCTCTGTCTGCGGTTGAAACAGGTAAAAACATGGCAAGTGGTTCGTGGTGCGACAGCGCGTTTACTAAAAATGTGCCTTGGTCGGATGACATCGATAGTAGTTCGAGTAATGATGAGGGACTCATGCTGTTGTACTCGGTTACAAACCGAACGCACTGGGTACATCCCATCAATCAGAGACGGGAACAGTGCGGCGAGTATCATCTCGGATGGAGGACTTGGAGCTAGATGATGACAGATTCAAAACATACTTTCGTCTTTCTGAACCTGAGTTTGAAGTGATCTTAAACGGACAAATAACGATATTAGTAAAAAAGACACCAACTACAGGAGATCTATTTCCAGCAGAGAAAGATTGGCAGTAATACCTAAGTTTACTACAACTCTATAAAATTTCCTTTTTTTTGAAATCCTATTGAAGGTGGTTTATAATTTTGTTAATAAACATTTGACATATTGAAACAAACATTGATTTGCTTTGAAAATTAGTTAGCAGCTAATTTCTTTAAATTCTGTTTATGTCAAAACGAAATTACTTTAATATCAAAAGGAATAGTAAATTAACGGTTAATGATAGTGGCGGCTGATTTCGATTTCTCCTGTAATGGCCAAAAATGCATTGTCTTTCTATGAGTATCATCCAAAACTAATACTCTACAAAATATTAATAGTTTTTAACATTTTGAAAAATAAAAAAATTTACATTCTGGCAAAATCCAATACGGCCGCCAAAAAAACTGGCAATACAGCAACTTGTAACGAGTTAACGAAACTGCGCGACAGAGTATAGTCATGTGCGTGTTTTGGTAGCGGGCCAGTGCGCATGCGTGAAGCCACAGACGTTGACAGATCCCGCAGATTAGTCTGTCGACGTCTGTAGCGTCTGTGGGGCTCTGCGAGGTCGGTGTGAATTGCACCGTTTGAAAATATGGAGACAGATCTTTTGAAAAATCTGCCACGTGACATAGTGTGACCGCGGTGTGAAAGGGCCTTTAAGCGTGTACATAATCTAATTATATCAAATTATAAATAATCAATATGAAAATTGACCATATTCCATTTGTTTAATTCAAAATAGAGTAAAGTCTTTAGCTTTGACTAAAAAAATGTAATATGGTTTTAAATGTCCTAAAGTTTATAAGAAATTGTAGAAACTTTCGACATTTAAAAAATTGTTAATTATTTAAAATTGTTAATTATCTTAAAAAGTGTTAATTTTTCAAAAAATAATATGATTTTCTGTCTATCAGATTTAAAAATGCGTGATCAAAGGTTATAAATTTTCCGTTTAAAAAAGTTATATAAAAGTTATGGAAAAATCATCAAATAATAATAAATATAATTGTAACTGTCAATGTACTAACCGACTTTCTGCATTAACGAATCCAACAAAAAACATTCACCACTCTTATCTATATCATGAGTCACTTTCTATGTATATAGTAAATCACGTGAAAAGAGGTGACGAAATATTTATAACAGAAATGTTGGTACTATTAAAAAACAAGACAATGATTTTAAGTTATATTTTGGACTTATTCAAATGAACTGTTAATTTATTCAAATGTTACTAAAAGTATTCAAACGGTTGCGATCCTCCGTGACAAACCACTTTCATATACTACCTTGTCTGTAGGATCTTCTGCATTAACCCAAAGTGTCATGTTATCGTTTCCAATAGTTGTTTCTAGGACCACCAGCCCAGAGTTGATTATATAAAAGTCATCTATAGAAGTAGTAATACCCGGATATCCGGAAAAGGTCACTGTATTTCCAAATATTAAGTCTTTTGAGTTGGGGCTTTCGTGGAAACCAAAACTGTACTTCTTGACTTGACGTAGCATCCACTCATACCTTCAACAATCACATTATTAAAATTAATATTAAAACATTTCCCTCCTCTTAAAACATTAAATCAACGTGAATTTATTTTATTGTTCGGATATATGCAATCATTGGTGTATGTTATTTTGTAACTGTTATTTCGTACTCTTCCCAGACTGTCCACGTTCTATGCGTTCTTGTTCTTATTGAAGCATATGAAACTTAAATAAACACGATTGCCGGACTCCGCTATCCCTACAACTTAATAACATAGGCCCTACCTATACACCAAAGCAAGAAAACACATAATTTTAACTTTATAAAATTATATAATACATAAATAGGCCTACCTAATGTTTACTTTATCAAACTACAAACCACGGATATTCGATTTCGATATACATTGATGTTCACGATTCTATACATTATACATCTATATCAATCCGATATGTCTAACAAGGGCTGAAATGTATTCGTTGCGTTGATGTATTTTTAATCGATGAAAATTTAAAAAAAGCATCAAAATCTCACTTATAGTCTTTATTCAGAGAATGTTTACCTGCATTCAACAGTAGATGTGTTGGTAGCCCTTCTGTATTGCCTAAAAAAGGTCGTTGTCTGCAAACATATCAGCTGAGGGTTCCAAAACCGTTTAACCTTACGTATACATACATCTATTTGATATTGAAATAAAAACAAGCAAGTTAAGCTGCAATAGGATTTCTAGTGAAAGTCAAAATCAGTTTTTAGCTCCGTCATTTTTATTGGCCTTGTTTTGTTTTTGTTGATATTTTGCTTAGTTGATGTTTTCTTGGGGGAGGGGCTTAACTCCAAAATCCCCCCCGGGTGCTCTTCTGACTGTGTTCACTAGTCTATAATAAAGAGTTGTGTCTTTGATTTAAGTCGTACATTCTGCTTTTTATCCCGTTATTAGACGGTGAGGACAGCTATATTCACTCAGAAGTACAGGTTGAAAGCCTGTTCCTTTGATGAGGTGTTGGATAGAAAGGGCCCTTCCTCTATATCAGCAACAATGATAGTGACTTGGACATAAAATTGGCAACGATGGGCCCGAGTGATTATTCATATAACGAAATTCTATATACGGTAAAAAAAATTATGTTTATCAAAATGGTAATTCCAGGGGTTATCTTTTGTAATTCGTAATAAATAAGCAAAGGTTATCAAAACGCAACGATAATTTTGTTCCAAACTTGTTTTATTGAACGACTCAACTTAGATTATCTGGCCTATAAAATTATGAATAAATTTAAATATTAATCATTAAACAAGTAGTTTAGATGAGTCCGTTGTATTGAAAATGTTTGTTGTTGAAGATAACTACTTTCCTTTCGGTTTTAAAACAGATATTGTTCAATATAAAATACAATCCTGATTGTTATACAAATATCTCGACTACACAGCCCAACTGACGTGATTTAAGCGAATTTTCAAAATTAAGTTTATAGCCTATGTTTTAGGGTTTCAATCAACTATTTTGGAAATTGGTCTACATATGAAGACGTTTAATGTATGTAATCTCTGCGTGTCGTATACGAAATGTACAAGTAGAATTTATTTCCACCAGTCTCTAACCCCAACTCACGAGCTGCTTCGTTCCACTCGCAGCGGAAAAAACTCGCTTTGCCCCTCGAATTATGGACTGCTTCTCTTGCAGCATTTTAATAGAAGTACCTTTATTTAATTTTACGTTTTGATCGATTTTAGGGGAACCAGACTGGCTATAAGATAGTGTAAACAACAAAATGGGCCGAATAATGTTCTATATATATTGTTTTTTTACATAAAACCACAACAAAATTTCATTCTAGCACGAAAAATCTCAACGTAAAATCACATAACTTTATTATTAATTGAACAAACGTGCTTCCGGTAGTTGGATTTTGTTGGCTAACGAACTAGTATGAACCACTTAAAAAACCTAGGTCCGTACCATACTTGGACTAAATCGGACGTAAAATGCGACCGCTACAGTGCGAACACATATACGAATATATACAACAGTTTTAATGACACCAAAAAACGTGTTCTGGGTTGGGAGTGGTCAATTAGCACCAATCATGGTCCCCAGAACATGTTTTGGAATAGCACTAAAAACTTTATATCCGATTTTTCATCCGATTTGGTCCAAATTTGGATCACACGTCGGTTTTCTAATTCGCTCAGACAAGTTCATCAGCCAGAAAATCCAACAACCGGAAGTACGTTTTTTGACTAGATGTAAGAACTTTTTGGAGGTTTTATCCAACAAAATTTAACATAGGATAATATTCTGCGAATTTATTTTTTTACACTACATTATAACCCGTCCCCCCCCCCCAATAATCGGTCAGAACCTTAAATACCATAAAAGTATCCAGTTTAAATCCACGTGGGGGGGTTTTACATAGTGCGCAGTTTTTGAGCTGAGGCCGAAGCGCAGTCTAAAATCAGAGGCCCCAAGGTCGAGGTGCTTAACGGAGCAACGCATAAGCAGGGGCTGCCGGCTGACACAAACGCTTTCTGCTAATATATTGAGCGCCTTCGTGAGTAGATAAACTTTCCCAAATAGTGGTTGAAACAGTAAACCATATAAATTTATTATTATTATTAATTTTACGCTTACACACTTCCTCAGCCTCAGCAAGGGTTAATTTAATTAAATTACAAGTGAAAAAACATGGACCAAGACCGGGATTTGAACCCGGTACCTTTACGATTCCGTCGTAACGCTCTACCGTCTGAACCACCCAGATCACTCCAGATAATGGTCGATGTTATCTCACTTGTACGGTTTTACTGCAATTATTGCACTAATAGACTTAATACTTCGTGTTACGACATTGAAAACAATCTTAATTCTTTTTTTCAGCTTACAGTGGTGTTATTATTTATTATTATTTTAAATTTTCCTCTTACATACTTCTTCAGCAAGGGATAATTTAATTAAATTACCTTTAATTAAATGGACGGTCTTGGTCCATGTTTTTTCACTTCTGAAACCGTTTTTTCACTTGGTCTATGAATTTTAATAGTTGCAGTAAAACCGTACAAGCATTGTATTTGGATAACCTAATAGAACTCCGATCCAATGCAATATTTTGTTCCACTGGAAATTCGACGATAGTGGCGTTATCTATTGGGGAAACTACGGAAGCTGTATGAAACACCAATGCTACCAATGATTTCTCCCTAGCGCTACCTCGCGGCGCGATCATGTACCATTTTCGCGACAACCTTTTTTTCGGCACACAGCCCCCGTATGGATGCAAGATCTATTTATTATTCATGATCTATGGTACAAGTGAGATAACATCGAACAATATCTGGAGTGATCAGGGTTACTCGGACGGTAGAGCGTTACGACGCAATAGTAAAGTTCCCGGGTTCAAATCCCAGTCTTGGTCCATGTTTTTTCACTTGTAATGTAATTTAATTTAATTATATAAATTTAGTTTTGGAAATTCGCTCATTAAAAGAATTTCCAAGTAATGGTTTTTAAATAAATTTTATAAATGGTTATTATAAATCCACTGTACGATATTAGTAAATTCAATGGGAAAATATCGTATAGTTAGCTGAATTGGAGGTCGCATTATTTTAGTGGAATTTATGTTGTGATAATTGTGTTAAGATTGTCACCTGGTCTTTTATCATCTACATAATGAGCCTTATGAATAAAAGTGAAGCTAATGCTTTAAAGTAAAAGTTAGAAGTAAAAGGTTTTGTTTCAACCAAAAGTTAGGAGTAAAAGCATTTCCTTCCTTACACATGAATAATGCTTATCTTTTACTTGTGAGCAAATCCTTCAATCTGGAAGTAAATGGATGAAACAGTTGACTTGTAAAAGAGAAATGAAAATTAGCAGTTTATTATTGATTGCAGTTGTATTAACAGAGAGTATATTAGGCCTATTATACACATTGTGTGAAAAAATCATCAAGATACCATAAATTATTTTATTTATAAATTATTATTATTACATTTTTAGTGCCTATCGAAAACGTATATACTTTGTAAACAACATTTCGCAATACATTTTTAAAATATATATATATATATATTCGATTTTAAATATTAAAAAAGATTTGGATTCACAATAAAATTCTCTATAACTTATTATATTCACAACCCAATACATAATTAAAATAAATGTCAAATAATACAAAATAAAAAAAACATTGTTCACCGTTTGTGGAATTTGACATAATACTTTGTATAGGCCTAATCAGTATTAAAGGTATTAAAATTTGTTGTAACTATCTGATTTTTTAAAATTGTTATTGTAGGTATGTTTTCTAAACGTGGTTCAAATTTTCTTAAAATCGTTTAAATATTTTTAAAGTTATTCAATTTTTATTGAAGACATGAACAAATAATTTTTCACCGAATAAAGATATCGGAAAGTGGATTTTATAGGCCTAATCAGTAAAGGAATTAAAAATTTTTGTAACAACCTGATTTATGTATATTATTATTATTGATATGTTTTCTATATGTGGTTCAAATTTTATTAAAATCGGTTAAATATTTTTAAAGTTTTTAAATTTGTCAACGTTTTACTTCGCTGATAATTCGGCGACTGACTAGATGCATCAGTTCTGAAGGATTTGCTTTACATTTGAAGTAACAGATCAGTTTTATTCATATCCATTTGCTACTTTTGAAGTATATGGATCAACCAAACAAGGATTTGCTCTTACCTCAAAGTAAAAGGTATTGCTTTATATTTGTATTCATATAAGTAGAAGGATTTGCTTTAAAACCTGCAAATAAAAGGTTTTACTTCTTTTTATTCATAAGGCTCGATATGTGGTTTTACGTTGCTATTGGTACTATGTTAATTTTAGTTATGATGTTTTGACAATGCCTATCGAATTCACTAATGCTCAATGGCTGCAAATAAATAACTGTTTTAAATCGAATTATTTCAGGGAAGCGAATACTGGATTTCACGTCCGAAACAAACCGGGGTCTGTTCTAATTTGTATTTATCATGTTATGTTTGGTCGTAACACGATATTGATTTCTTAGAACGTTTAGCGATAGTTTCTCCTACAAACCCAGTCCAGGTGTCGTGAGCGACTAGAAGATCTGAATAGTCTGGCAGTAGTTTTACAATGGCTGAACACCGAGACAACCCCTTCACTGCATTACTTGTCTGCGTCTTATTAAATGCTTGTTCCATTTCTTCTATTTCCGGGAACATGTTCATCCAACTGAAACAAAATATACAGAGTGTTACAAAAACCTTACAGGATTGGATTGTACACATCAAGGCCGTAGCCAGAAATGAAATCACGAAATTTAGTAGTAAAAATTAGGTTTAAAAGTGCAAATTAAATTATAAAATAGACACCACAACAGAGGATCCAACAACATATTTTACATCATTGTGCATTGCATGCATACTGATATTTAGATTTGCTTGATTAAACTACAACGTACAATACACATGGATGCAGTAGGTTAGAGCCTTACTCTCTCGTGAGTTTGGTATGATCTATTAAATAAGAAAACTATGAAGGCTCAACAAAAATATTTTACTCTAACAAAAAACGCAATGCATTGTGTATTGAAAATACTCCCAAAACGGGGGTTGGCGTGCGAAGCACGCAATGCTCTGTGTATTGAAAATTCTCCCCTCAAGGGGTTTGGTTTGCAATACACTGTGTGTCGGCCGCTTATCATAGTGTTCAGTGTCAAGCTCACATGTGCACATCCTTAACAGTGAACGTGTGTTAAAAGGGTTTAGATTCAAAACCCCGGTCCTGACCCGCCCCCCCCCCCCCGAAAAGTTTTCCTGGCTACGGCCTTGGTACACATTGAAATAAATGATTAGTTTGGTCGCAATCCGCCGTTTGTTTTACTTATACTCACTGTAACTCCAGAAACAGATATGATATTGAGTTCAATTTGGTATAAGCGTTTTGTATGTTAGGATTTACAAGTGTACCAAACACCAAGAATTTATTTTAATAATTTTCAAAATGGTGGCTGTTACAAATGTTTAAAGTGGAATATCTTGATAACCATTAACGTAACAAAAAGTTAACAAGATACAAAATAGTTTTTTCTTTTTTAACGACAGACAAAAAGTTTTTTCGTTTCTGTAGATCAAAGATAACCGAGTTATTGATAAAAAACTGAAAACATAATTTTTTGGTAATTAATATTGTCTTCAACATTTAAAATTTGCCTAAAACACACATTTCAGACACTGCAATTTATCTCATTTATAAAACGATAAGAATAAAAAAAACAATTTTTTAAGGGTAATTTCCTATGTTGTAAGCAATTACCAACAAATTATGTTTTCTTTTTTTTTCGATAACTCGATTACTTTTGACCTACAGAAACAAAGAGAAAAAAAAAATCATTTTGTTTGATATTAAACAAATAAAATATTTTGTCTCTTGTAATTTGTTTTGTAAAGTTAGCGGGTTTCAAGATATTCCACTTTAAAAATGTGTAATTGCTGCCATTTTGAAAATTATGAACATACATTCTTGGTGTTTGGTACACTTGTAAATCGTATCATACAAAATGCTTATACCAAATTTGAACTCAAAGTCTTATCTGTTTTTGAAGTTACAGTGAATTTTTGTAAAAACAATATGGCGGATTCCGACTAAGCCGAGTTCGGAAAAAGTTACTGAACATTTTTTATTTATTTCATTGTATAAAATCCGATAACGTATAGCATGCTCAGGTTTTTTGTAACACCCTATATTTAAGAATTTGATATTGCCGGTGTTAAGTTAATTTTCTCAACAAATTGCTGCACTTTATTTATAAAGGGTAAAAAGAACGTCTGCACTTTCCATCGAGCGTAATGAAAAGCTTAGACATTAAGTGACATTTCTACGCTTGAGATTTAATGACTACAAAACATTTTACATTTTATTGAAATGTAATTTTTTTAAATTCAAAATTGCTTGAGACTTGGAGAGGGCGAATGATTGTCTTGCGACGGAGAGTGTAGAAATGATTCTTTCTTTCTTCTCAACTGACTGTTGCAGTTGGAGATGGGGAAAATTTCATTTATCGTCTTGATAAGGCCAACTCGTCCTTAACTGGCTAGAGAAAATTTTACGTACAGTTGAATCAATCTTGGAGTGTGTCTAAGAGGAGAGTAATAAAGGGGCCCCCACTATTTCTTTGTTGTGACTGACATCGCAATAAAAAAATACAGACCTCTGTTACTACAGTGTAAACACTACAAGTTTTTAAATGTTCATATAAAAAAGATGAACACATTTTTTCTTAATGAAGAACACGTGCAAAAATTAGTTGTTTCATTTATAAATATATTCAGGGTGTCAGAAAAAACCTTGGCGATACAAAATCGATTCTAATCATTAAAATAAATTAACTTTTTTCGAACTCGGATTAGTTTAGTCGCAATCCACCATTTTGTTTTTACAAAAAACTTCATGCAACTCCGGAAATTAGCCTTCCAAGTTAACACTTATGCTGGAAATATGTAAATTGACAAATCTTTTGTGCATGTTTTAAAGTTATGAGGAGATTGCATTCTTTAAATCGACAAATCAAAACAGCAGGAAGGCGAGAATATTTCCCGAGATACCTTCAATCGTTCTAATTACTTTTCCGTCAAAAATATAGTATACCGAGTGTCCCACGAAGAGGTTCCTATTTTTGAATTAATATATTAGATGCACCGAACACTCTACAAATCTGAAACTCAACAATCCTAACATAAACATATGCAAAAGAAATACACCCGAGTATCAGTTAATTCTGACACATTAGGACAAAATGGCGGGATATCAAAGAAATAGTACCTTTTCGTTAAAATAGTTTTACTTGCTTAAGTGTTACAACATAATTATTGAATTTTAACGATGTTACTAAGCACTAAACAACGTTAGGGAATTAAAGATATAAGTAACTCACAAATAAATTAAATCTATTTGATCCATAAACCTTATTCAAACTGATGTCCATCGATCGCAATGCACTGATGACAACGAAATAGAAAACAGTCATACGCTTTGCTGAACAACTCTCGAGGTATCAACAACAGTTCCTCTTCGATCAACCTCATTAGTTCATCGTCCGTCGCAATGTTATGACAATAAACCTTCTCCTTCAAAAAGCCCCACAGAAAAAAGTCACAAACAGTCAAGTCTGGAGACCCCGGGGGCCAGTCCATGAAGCTGCTGCCACGGGTTAGGAAGATTTTGGTCCAAAACTGCTTTGGCCACATTAGCATAATGCGGAGGAGCTCCATCCTGTTGGAAAAAAACTTCTTTTATCTCAGGCTGAGAAAGATGAGGAACCATGGGATTGCTTAAAACTGATGCATACCTTTCTCCAGTCATTGTTTGTAGGGATATGTCATACGACAAAACACCATCCTTGGTAACAGCAGCCCAAACAATACCTGTTGATTTTAATTTCTCTTCTTGTAAGATATGTGGATTTTTTGTGTTATAGTAATGACAATTATGCCTGTTTACAGTTCCTGTTCGATAAAATGTCGCTTCATCTGAAAACACAATTCCTTCATGCCATTTGCTATCTATGTCAGTCTTTTCAATTATTTTCGAACAAAATTCCAACCGTCTGTCAGGATCATCTTCAAGCAGTCCGTGAACTAAATGAGTTTTATAATGTTTGATTTTGTTCTTTTTGGCATACCTTTGGACAGATGACTTCGGTATCCCTGTAGCAGATTCCACCTTTCTTACTGAATTAGGCGTATTTGGAGATTCCATGAAAGCAGCACATACGATTTCTTCATTTTCTATGCTGGAGGATCTATGGTATTTTTTTGTATTGACCCCGTTTCTAGTAGGATAGTCTTCCACTTACGAATAGATTTCCTTGACGGTGGAACTACACCTGGGTACCTTTCCCTAAAACACCTTATTGCTTCATAATCATTTTCAAAGGCAATAGCCCAGGAACAACATTTCACTTTTTGCTCAGTTGAAAACGGCATGGTACATAAAACACTTTACAATGCAACTTAATAACAAATGCCAATGTTTATTACCAAATATGTTCATTGTTGTGGATACACGCAGTCAGCTGATAGATTTAAAATAGTCTAAACAGCTGTAACTGTTCCTATTCTAAATAAAAGTAGGTTACCCTTAAAATACGATTGCGGATTTTGTTGTTTTTTTGTTTTTCCGCCATTTTGTTTGGATCAGTCAGAATTAACTGATACTCAGAGGTATTTCTTTTACATATGTGTTAGTCACGACTGTAGAATTTCAAGTCTGTAGCGCGCTCTATACGTCTGCCATATCAATTCAAAAATAGGGACCTCTTCGTGGGACACCCGGTATACTATGTGTCATTCTTAGTCATTCGATTCCAGTAAAAATTATTCAAATAGTCCATCGTTAATCAGTCGCTCTTATGGTGTGAATATTTAAATACTTGGTACATTAAATTGCATTATTTAATTTCATAATTAGCGTTATTTCTGTTTATTTTAGTTGTTTTAAATCGTGCCTACGGAAAACAAAGGATCGCACCTAAACAATGTCAAGCAACTACAATGTATTCATCACAAGAATTACCTTCCTCCTGACCAAACAAAGAGTCGTATGGAAAATAGTTACAAACTAAAAAGTTTATTCAACTAATTACCTACAAATTTCACGCAAAAATATTTAATTTTACCTAAAAATACAATTTTTTTCGATTTGAATATCTATACATATTAAAAGATTTTTGCCGAAAACCTATTTCCAATCGCCCAACCTAATCGATCCTAATGGATCGATTTTGATGATTTTTTAACGGGAAACCATATCAACGGTCCGATTTTGATGAAATTTGGTATATAGGTGTAGTTCTGGATAATCTCCAGGCGTTGTTTTCATTTTTTCAAATTTTTGATTTTTAGGGGTTTTACCTCCCAAAAGTGGCCAAAAAACGAGAAAAATCAAAATTTCTCAAAAACGGCTCTAACGATTTTGATACAATTTGTCTTATTTGTAGCCCTTAATGTACCCTACCATATGCAAAAAAACTTCATCTTTCTAAAAATTGTCGTATAGATAATAATAATAACTGATTTTGGGGGATTTTTGGCCAAAAAGGGGGCTATTTTTCAAAAATTTTCAAAACCTTTTTTCGTGCATCTATACAGGCCTAATTGACATGTTTGGTGCAAATTTGTTCGAAATCGATCGAATAGTTTTAATAATAATAATAATATCTTGGGAAGGTATAAAGTTTCAACTGGGAGAAAGTATGTGGCAGTGTTCCGGTACCGTTTATTACCTTTAGTTTGTTGTGATAACTTTTCTATACTAATATTATAACGAGGTAAAATTTCATTGTTTGCATGTAGGGAGTAATTTCTGGAACTATTGAACCGATTGAAAAAATAGTTTTACTAATAAGAAGCTACACTATCCCTGGGTAACATAGGCTAGATTTAATTTTGACTTAAGGGTTGAAACAACCCCTAAAACAATACAAATTAATTGTTATATTTTCCTTAAAGTTAGTGAGTTGAAAATTTGTACATTAATTTCTTCCAACGTACATAAAAAAAGTATCATAGATTGACATTTGTTGCGCGCTGCTAAGGGGTGAAATCTAGTAACAACCCATATAAAACATTCTGATTGTTAGCTTTCGAAAGCTAGAGAAAAACCCTTACTAAATTAAGGAATTTAATAATAAGAAACCACTATGTTAGATCCTACTTAAAACTAAGTAAGATATATCTTATCTTCTAAAGCGAGAGATAATTGTCTGTCTGCTAAATGGATCTGGAATCTCCGTCTAAGGATTTTTGATTTTTTGATTTTATATGGGGCTTTTGGCCACGAGAAATCGATTGGAAATGGTCACCAGTCTGGGAAAATTTGTTTTCTACGTCTTTTTATTAAATTAAAAAGTGAAATTTGTCCATTTTAAACAATACAAAGCACAACTGATGCAAATGTTTTCAATGTCATTACAATAATCATCTGTTTTCTTTTAAACGAAGCACAGCTGATGCAAATGTTTTCAATGCCATTACAATAATCATCTGTTTTCTTTTAAACTGTATTTTATTAGAGGTAAGCCTAATGTTGTTTCTATTTATAGTTACCATGGCAACGAATACTTCTGCTAAATAAACATACCCTTTATTTAGTTGTTTAATGTTATAGGCCTAACCTAAACGATGTTCACGGAAATTTGCAATAATAGTTATTGACGTGAGCGAACTAGGCCCTAAGCCTAAATCGATATTGAAATATTAAACTTTAATTTAGGCCCGACTTATTTCTGATGCATAGCGTTGAGATTATGGTTAATCCTTTAAACTGTATTTTTATTAGAGATAAGCCAAATGTTGTATATACCCTTTATTTAGTTGTTTAATGTTATAGGCCTAACCTCAAAACTCAATAATCCAATATTTATTATTGAAATCATAGCCCTGCTTATAATCGAGCTTTAGCTCGGTCTCCTGGTACTTAGAATCGTAGGACCTATTTACATAAAATAACCTGCTTGCATTTGCTTCGAAATGAATCACAGCGAATGGTTGGAGAGCGAAGCGAGCAGGGGTGTATTTTTAATAAAACTTTGGACTTAAATGAAAACTTGCATCAAAATTATGACATTTTAAACATTTTTTTTTAAAACAAAACCTTACTTTTTTATATTTGTCTTTTCTCTAAAAGGTGAAATACTTTTTTATATAAATGTATTGTATGCCAGTAGGTAAAGTTATAAGAAAATGTGACACACTATGTAGTTGTAACTTTCTTAGTTAAATGTAATTTGTAAACCTAGTTTTCGTGGAATTGGTTGTACTGACAAGGAAGGTTGAGGGAGAAAGTAGAAGGGATAACACGCCAACTAAGCCAGACACATTCCTAGTCTGCGCATGCGTGTGGAGTGCGTTTCAGTTTTCGTCTGATCTAGGTTAATTTGCCCTACCACGCATAAATAAGGGCGTAACTTTACTATTCGACTCCCTGCTCATATGTTTTCAGACCTTTTTTTTAGGATAGAGAGCAGTGCTGCCAACCTAACTATATTGCACTAATTGAATGTTGAATTATATATTGTAGTTCAGTAGATTAGTGGTATAATGATTACTGTAAATATATATATGTTTGCAGAAGACGAAGATTAACTGTAAATACGTAATGCGTATGAATATTGTATTGTTTGTTGTGTAGTGTGTTTAAGAACTGCAATTACATGTTTTAAGCTATGCTATGTTATTTGGGTACACAATTTGTGGATGATATATTTAAGAATGTATTTATTCTACATGTAATAGTATAGTTTTGTGAAATAGTTAGACCGAAATTTTCGAAATAATTTGTGACGTCATGCGTAGGAATACAAGTGTTTAACTGCGCGTATGCATAGAAATACAAGTCCCGGGTGCAAAAGTCATAACAGAGTTTTTGTAAAGTGAAATAATTTTTTGAGAAAACTGTAATGGAAAAATTAAATCTACGAAAATTAATCGTAAAAGAAGTGTTAACAAACCTGGAGTACTTAAAGTGGCTCCAGGAGCTCAAAGTTATCACAGACCAATACTATTGTGTAAAGTGCAATAAAAATATGAAATTTTGCCCTAAAAAGGGCTGTAAAGACGGTTATGTTTGGAGGTGTTTTAAATGCAAAACTAACAGAAGTGTTAGGGTAGGCTCTTGGTTTGATTGCTCAAAATTAAGTCTACAAAAAATAATGTTACTAACTTACATGCAATGTAAAATTTTTTCGCATACTCAAGTAAAGTCTCAATTAATTGGAACTTAGTAGTAAAACAGTGGTCGATTGGTTCAATTTTTGTAGGGAAAGTGCATGTTTTATTATAGAAAAAGACTTCCAAGCTTTAGGTGGCCCGGGGAAGATTGTTGAAATAGATGAATCGTGGGAAGAGAAAATATAATAGGGGCAAGAGGAAACAATTCCAACAGTGGGTTTTTGGTGGCGTGAAGCAAAGTTCTAATAAGTGTTTTTTAGTTACAGTGGGCAAAAGAGATTCGAATACATTAATACCGATAATAGAGAAACATATATATAGGTACCACTATATATTCGGATTCATGGAAAGCATATGGTTCACTTGGGAGATTCGGGTACAAACACCTTCAAGTGAACCATAGTGTTACCTTCAAAGAAGGGAAGGTCTGCACTAACACTATCGAAGGAATGTGGAAGCATGTAAAGGACATTTTCCCAGGTTGTAATAGAAGAGCTAATCTCTTTAACAGTTATTTAGGGGAATATATGTTCAGAAAAAGACATAGTTGTGAAACAGAAAGTCTGTTTAATGTTTTTTTAAAAAACATTGTTACGGTTTATAAACCAAAAACAAGTGACAATGATGGAAATTCAATTGTAGATGAGTTGTAGTTGTTAGTTTGTTTATTAGATGGTAATTGTATACCATTTCCGGCATAAGTTTACTGAGGCGCAACTTATTTGACCTTAGCCTAATGTTTTTGCAGATGATGACGTTGTCTTACATCCTTGTGTTAAATGTTGAATACAGATAAACACACTGTGACTAAATACTATATTTATACACGATTGTTTGACTCCTGAACTGTAATTAGTATTAAGCTAGGTTACGTACCTCAGGTACCGTCAACAGTTCTGTGTCCTTTACTTAGCGACGACCGGTTTCGGAAGATTACACTATGCTTCCATTGTCGAGTCACAAGAAACACAAATAACAAAAAGCTCACCTAACATTAAATAAAACAACACATGTCCAACATTAATAAATAAATAAAAAAACACACTTCGAGCATGCTGGCCAGTGTTTTTTGTTTTTCGACGAACTCCGTACGACCGGCTGGCCAGCATTCTCGAAGTGTGTCGTTTGTTTTTTATTTCTTAAACAACACATGTCTAACATTAATAAATAAAAAACAAAAATACACATCGTGTTTCATGAATGACATTATGTACGTCTGTTTGCGTCACTTTACATTTCGATTTCAACAAGTTGTGTAAATTAAACAATTTGTGAAGTGAGTTGAGGTTAAAAGTGTATTATTTTATTAAGTGATGTTAAGCCGTAGGAATAGCGGAAACCGGCTATCGTATTTATTTACTTTTGCATTCACAATCCGATGTTCCATGTCTAACATAAGCTTATGTGTAATATTTTCTTAACAACTTATGAATAGAGTTTTAATTATAAAGTGTTTTGTTATTTATTTATAATTAATTACAATACATTTTGTTATTAAAGTTATTTTCAGTTTTCATTTATTTCAGACGTTTAGAAATTGAATTGGACATTACAATGACGTATTAGAGCATTCGTTGCTTATACGTTGGCACCGCTGCAAGGGAGTCGAATAGTAAAGTTGCGCCTAAATAAGTTCCACTTCAAATATTAAAAACAAAACAGTTGTATCAAATATACGTACATTATTCCCTTTTTAGTTACACCCGACGAATACTTACAAAATAGCCTGTGCGGGTAGGTGTTTCTTACACCGCTTCTGTCCATAATATATTCCGTCAATTTGCCGGTAGAACAAGCTTATCTGTAAAACACAAAAAACAACAAATTTACATTATAATTATTGGAATAGTTTACCTGTTGCGACCATCCAAAGCAATGGGAGGGAGGAGTAGTGAAGTTGAGATACCCACCACAACTAGAGGTGTGTTTAAAATCGACCCAACCAAAGGAAAATTGTGGGTTTTTAACAGAAAAATTGGAGTGCAAAAAATCTTACATGCAATATTTTTTAAAGAGTTTCGGAAATTGTAGTTCATGGCATCACCTATATTTTGAGACCTAGAGCACCTCTTTCGCGGAGGTAGTTATGACTAAGGCAGGTTATACGCTATAACCTAACCTAAAATCTATTGCCTGTGAGGAATAATTACCTGATTCTAAATTTGCCAATTTGGTTGCTATAGTAAAAAATCTAAATGCTTCCAAGAAAAGTGTTTTGGTTCAGAATAAGTCTAACCTGAAATTGTGTTAAGTCTATGAACCAAATAAGCTGTTTCATTTGTAATAAGTAACAACAGATGTTTGATACAGTAAGCCATTTTTGTTTGTCGGACCTAACCTAAAAACACTGTTGTTTGCGAAAGATAACAAACTGATTATAAATTGTCTAAGTCGGTTGCTGTGGTAATGAAAGTAAATGCATTAACAAAAGTGTTTTTGTACGGAATATGTCAAACCTAGAATGTTTTGCTATTCTTTTGATTCAAATCAGCTGTTTAATAGTACCGACTTGCTGGTGTCTGCGGCTTCGCTCATAGATGTGATATTTTAAACAAAAAGACTATCGGGTAAATATTGTGCCTCGCCACTACCCGCAATAAAAATAAAAGATTTTAGATCTGAGTACCATGGACCAGAAACGCACAGTGAGTTTTACATAAATCGATCTATGCTTAACTTTTAGACCTATGTAAATTTATTATTACCTGTGCACCAATGAACTCTAACAGTTTGTTCCTCATAACTACCGAACGAACTTAAATATTACAAATAAGGTTTTGATGTGTACCTATTTAACCTATGAATACATATCACATTATTCCATACTGTTTTGATATATATTTAACGATTAAACCAACATATACAGTTAAGTAAAACACAGACAATCTTGTCAAAGCGTTAAGTTTTACTCCAAACCAGTGTTTTATTTATAATGGTAACGTCCGTTCGAAAAAAACCTAATTTTGTCAATAATGGTAACATTTTTTCAATTTTTAAATCCTAAATTTTTCCAGGATAAAAGTAGCCTAGATTAATCTCCGAAAAGTTCTCTAAATGAAAGTTTCGTCAAAATTGGATCAGCCATTCTGGAGATTAGTCCTGACAAACAGACAGAAACAAAAATAAAAAATGCATGTTTAGGTTTGATAAAGTGTGAATAACCACATGGACTTAGAAAAAGTATTTATTTCGAAACAGAGTCAGACACTTATTTTTATGTATAGATAAGGTTGGGAGTGATATTTTAATCATTTTCAACCCTTAAAATCAATATTTTGCAAAATTTTAAATTTCTAGCTATTATAGTTTTGACTAAATTGTTTATGAATCAGATATATTCAGGCATAGATATAGTTGGAGGTAAAATCCTTTAAAAGAGAATCGGGGTGTTGTTCCATTGTTTGAAAATGTAATATTCCTTTGGGTTGTTCATTGTTCTTAATTTATTTATTTTGTGTAATCTATACATAATTAATTTGCTAGGGGTTATTTTGTGAGTAGAACTCCTCCTAGAGTTTTTAACCGATTTTGATGTTTTTGGTGTAATTTTACAGAGCTCACTCTGAAGTTGTGCTTCCCTTAAAATGAGCTCAATGTATGTTAAGCGCTTCGCCCCAGTGGCCCTCAAAGTTGCCATGTTAATCTTATGGAAGGTCAATCTTAAGGAAGAAGAAGAAAGATTTCTTTTGATTTTATCAGGGGCACAAAAAACAGCTGTTCGTATGAAAAGCTTAAAACAGCTGATTTTGATCAACAGCTGATTTTGATCAACAACTGATTTGGATCAAAAACTGAATATAATTTTAGGTTAGGTGAATCAAGCAATAGCGAAGCATTGCCCGGTCCACTAGTAATAGTTTATTCCATATTGAAATACACTAACATTCCAAATTTTAATAAATGGAATTACTAACCATCTAATCTAGTTACGATGGCTAGCTCTGAATTTTACACAATACACGTAAAATATGATAAATCTGAAATTATGATACACTAATTAAATGTTATGTAACCGAAATCTATGTAAATTAAGTAGAATACAATGCTTTATCAATATAATACAAGATTGGTAATCTGACTTAATAATGACAAGTTGCAAAACAATTTAGGAAATACTGTAATGCTATTTTTCAACTAGTTGTGTCAAATTTCCTTCTACTTTTGTTTTATAGCCCCTTCTTTAAACAGATTGCAGTTGTATCTAATCGGATGGCACAAATTTTGCGTCGAACGGGAGAGTGAGGAATATTTGCAGTGATAGTGGCCAAATTAAAATGAGCATCAACAAAATTAACTACCGACCCGTCGAGAAAGAGAGTGCTATTTATATTTTACTGGATGTTTGTACTTTATTATAAAATATTGGTTCCACCCCTGCTCGCTTCGCTCACCATTCCATGGCTAAGACTATGCAAACTGATTATTGTATACTCTGATATTTGAATGGAAATGTCGATTGAGTGATAGCCTATGCACAGCTAATGTAAGACAGAGATAGAAATACACAACCGTACAAAATAATTCCAATTGCGGCTTGCGTTGTAATTGTAATTCCAGCATTAATATTTAAATAATCAACATTTCAAACAAATTTTAATATTATCAACTAAAGGAAACAATATAATATGTAACACGTGATGTTTGACTTTTATACAGTAAGCCTTTTGTTTGCTTTTACCAAATCTAAAAAACCCGTTAGGATGAAGAATAATTACCCGATTTTAAATTTGCCAAATTGGTTGCAAATAAACGTGTTTTGGTTAATTAATTGTAGGTATAACCTAAAAACTTTGTTAAGTTTTTAATCCAAATCAGCTGTTTATTTATAATATGTTACAACAGATGTTTAAATTGAATTATAATTTTTTTTTTTTTATAATAAGCATTTTGACTTGATTTTTGTTTGTGTTTGCTGTTAAATAATTAAATGATTCTTATGGGCTTGGTTGCTGTGGTAACGCATTCAACAAACTTGTGTTGGTTCAGAATAGGCCACACCTAGAATTGTGTTGTTAAGCTTTTGATTGAAATCAGTGATTTATCTGTTATAGGGCTTTGAGTAAACCCCAGTATTTTGATCATTTTAAACCCTTAAAATTCATATTTTGCAAAATCCTTTCTTAGTGGAATGAAGGTAAGCTGAAAATGTAAAGGTTCTAGCTGTCATAGTTTTGGCTACAAACAGTCAGTCAGTCAGGACTTCTTCTTCTTCTGTATATACAGATATAACTAAAGTTTACTTACTTTGTATTTTTCCGTCACGTGACTTCTTTTTTCTTTTATTATATTAAGCGTTTCGGAGATTCACTCCATCTTCAGATAAGTATTCACTCTTACGAGGTCGTCAAACATATAAACAAACACATAAAACACAAACACTTAAAACACATTAAATTATTATCGTGGGATGCATCCCGTACGGTGGTGCAAGGACAACTGCCGCTTCACGGTTATGTAATTATAGGTCTACGTTGACGGTAACTTGGACCCTTGTTATCTTGTATACTGATAGCCGTGTCGTACAGTATGTTTGAGGAAAAATTAAGCTGGTCATTCATAACTAGGTTGTCGTTGTTTTTAAAAGCTTTGTAAATTTCATATTCCTCAATAGCATCCATAATTTTGCCTTTTTTGCATATATGTATTGGTATCAAATTAGTTTCAAAACTCGTGTAGCCGTGGTTAGTGTCTATAAGGTGGCGTGCATAATTAGATTTATTTCCATCTATGCTCCTTTTTGGTAGGTGTTCTATAAATCTACCTAGTAATTGTACGTTGACTTGGATACCAAAAGAAAATGAATCTTAAGATATAACTAGTTTTTCAGGTTATGTACTCCACTGGTTAAATTAAAACTTACCTGGTGCCAGTACCTATCTCCAATATTGTTTTTAATCATATTATTTATCCACTGGTTGCTACCGTCCAAATAACTATTCACTTGATTACAAAATTCTGTTTTTCCATTGCAGAATTTTTCCGCAATATTAGTCCAGTAATTGTAGATGGACTCACACGTCATATATCCTTCGCAATATCCTGCAGTGTAAGCCTGAATGGAGTCGTTTATGTCAGGGTTGGTCGTCACTTCTAAGTAATCCCATCTGAATAAAACAATGAAACGGGAACACTGAATATTAAATGTAATAATAATAACAACATTGTTTTAAAATTTGGCATTCATTACTATTGCCCATTTTTAGCATTGCTTTTCTTTGGTCGTCTGCCAAGAATCTGGTTATCTGTTAAACTAAATACAGGGTGATTCAAGAAGAAACGGAGAAACTTTCAGGACTTGTTCTACTATTAGTGAAAATAGAGAAAAAAGTTATTATAAACTTAGGTTCGGAAATGCTTCGATTTCCAGTTATCCACCATTTTGTTTTTTACAAAATACTTAATATCTTTGGATGTAGGAAATATATTGGACGCAAATTTTGGATACATATTTCGTATCACACCTTTTACCCATGTACGAAAAAACAAAAATTTGTTTCGTACATTTTCAAAATGACGCCTGTTTAAAATGTGTATTGTAAAATATCTCGAAAACTGCTAACTTTACAAAAACATTTCAAGAAACAAAAAGTTTCCTTTTTTAATGACTAACATAATGGTGTTTTTATAATTTATTTAACTTAAAAGATAACCTAAGAGATTGGCTAAAAACTAAAAATGTCATTTCTTTTTAGAAATCTATTTTAGTTTCCTACGTTGGCAATACTAACAGCTTTTACACTTTTAGTTTTACAGTTCTGTTTTATTTTGGTGTAATATTTTTTTGTAAGTTTGTAATAATTTATTCTGGACTTTATTTAAGTGATATTCCTTATTATTTGGTTCTGGATTGATTTTGGATATTTGGGCATCTAACAAGACAAAAATGTTTTAGTTTTTAGCCAATAACACGTTTATCTTTTAAGATAAAGAAAAAAAACGTTATGTTTGTAATTAAAGAAGGAAACTTTGTGTTTTTTGAAATTTGTTTGTAAATTTAGAGGTTTTCGAGATATTTTAGGTAGAGATAACTCATATAAACGCCTCTGTCCTAATTACTACTCTCGCCCTACTGCGATTGCGTTACAATTTAGGGCAGCACTACCCCTACCAAACTTCCCTGATCCAAGTGCCTCCGTCCTAATTAAAACTACCTCTACTGCGCATGAGTCAGGACCGAGTCACCGATATCCCCATCACCCTACCATGACCCAAACGCCTCTGTCCTAATTACTTCTCTAGCCCTACTGCGATTGCGTTACAATTTAGGACAGCACTACCCCTACCAAACTTCCCAGATCCAAGTGCCTCTGTCCTAATTAAATCTATCTCTACTGCGCATGAGTCAGGACCGAGTCACCGATATCCCCATCACCCTACCATGACCCAAACGCCTCTGTCATAATTACTACTCTAGCCCTACTGCAATTGCGTTACAATTTAGGGCAGCACTACCCCTACCAAACTGCAATGATCCAAGTGCCTCTGTCCTAATTAAAACTACCTCTACTGCGCATGAGTCAGGACCGAGTCACCGATATCCCCATCACCCTACCATGAAACAAACGCTTCTGTCCTAATTACTACTCTAGCCCTACTGTAATTGCGTTACAATTTAGGACAGCACTACCCCTACCAAACTTCCCAGATCCAAGTGCCTCTGTCCTAATTAAAACTACTTCTACTGCGCATGAGTCATGACCAAGTCACCGATATCCTCATCATCCTACCATGATCCAAACGCCTCTGTCCTAATTACTACTCTAGCCCTACTGCGATTGCGTTACAATTTAGGGCAGCACTTCCCCTACCAAACTTCCCTGATCCAAGTGCCTCTGTCCTAATTAAAACTACTTCTACTGCGCATGAGTCATGACCGAGTCACCGATATCCCCATTACTCTACCATGATCCAAACGCCT
>JAGFPH010000880.1:350764-361820 GCA_018207615.1 Philaenus spumarius
CCCCATTACTCTACCATGATCCAAACGCCTCTGTCCTAATTATTACTGCAGCCCTACTGCGATTGCGTTATGATTTATTTCAGCCCTACCTAGTCCCTGATACAAGTGCCTCTGTTCTAACTACATCTACTGCGCATGAGTAAGGACCAAGTCCCCCTTATCCCCATCACCCAATGATCCAAACGCCTCTGTCCTAATTATTACTCCAGCCCTACTGCGATTGCGTTATGATTTAGGTCAGCGCTACCCATTCCCTGATCCAAGTGCCTCTTTTCTAACTACCTCTACTGCGCATGAGTCAGGACCGAGTCTCCTTTATCCCCATCACTCAATGATCCAAACGCCTCTGTCCTAATTATTACTCTAGCCCTACTGCGATTGCGTTACGATTTAGGTCAGACCTTCCCCCTTCCCTGTTCCAAGTGCCTCTGTCCTAATTAAAACTCTACAATATTATTTGCAACAATCATGTGTGTGGTAAAATGTAGATTTCCTAAACTATTTCGCTCACAATGTGTCAGTGAAGCTAGCAGAGGGTTGACAAATGGGCGAACCCTAATCCAAAATGAAACTGGTTCGACATACAAGTACCAATGAATATAGAACTTGAGCTGTGCAGGTATGTCTAATATTTATAACTGGTTTGTTCAACCCGGCATCCTATACCATCCTATACAATTTTATTTTTGATTTATTTATTTTACTGTAAATTTGCAGCGTAAAAACTTTAAAATGAATCTACATTAATTGTACAAATTGGTTGAAAAATAACATCGCAATTTGCTGATGAGTTCAGTACAATAATTATTGAGACTGGTTACTTCTGTAAAATACAGGGTGTCCCGTAAGTAAAGTGCCAAATTTCTGAAAATGGTTCTATGGTTCAATATAAAATAAAGAATAGTAAAAAAACACTTCTTTTTCCAGATATCCGCCATTTTTGTTTTTTAACAAAATAAATTATATCGAGAGGAAGGTTTGACCGATTTATTTAAACTTGGCATGAAGTTTAATTTAACAATGTTTCAAAATGGCAGCTGTTTGAAAATTCAAACCTAAATTACACAAAAACCGTATATTTTAACAAAAAATTTCAAGATACCTTTTTGTAGAACTTTTAATTCTACATTGGATGGTGTAACAGTCAAAACAATTGGGTGAAGCATAATAGTTAAGTAAAAGATAAAAAGCATACTCTACGTAGCCACAATATTGTTGTGTTTACTGAGTTGGTATAGAATGCCGGGTTGAACAAACCAAGTATTACACATAATAATTCATAATCTGATATAATCGCGTATTTTTCTTAAAATATATCACTGTTAGGTTAAACTTAATACCAAGTTTGAACTCAATCGGTCAAACCCTTCTATAGATATGAATTACATATATTTAGTAAAAGAAACAAAATGGCGGATATCTGGAAAACGAAGCGTTTTGAGTAAAAATGCTTTTCTTGCTTTTCTCTTTATTTTGACCCATAGAACCATTTCCCGAAGTTTGGCACTTTACTTGCGGGACACTCTGAATAACCTAAACAAACCTGTGTTGATAGTTACGGTTACTTATTAATAGTTTGTTTTTTTACTTTAAATGTAACTTAGACTACTAATACATACCCTAATCTTTCGTATTCAGCTCGGTAAGTAACGTTTGCCGCCCAGGTGTTAAGCACTTTATTTCCATCATTTAACACACTCACCACGCAAGTGGATTTTGTTGGATTAAAATTACAACTAACTTTATACCTTACACCTGCCAGAGTATGAATATAACCTGTCACTAAAGCAGGAATCGTAAAGAAACCGACCAACCACAAATACACCGCCATTCTACTTAAATAAACTTCATCGAATGATACATATATATGAGTCAGTTGACGAAACTCATTACATAATTGATGATAAATGTAATTTTTCCTTAATAGAGTCAAAGATTAAACAGTTGTTGGTCCATACGCTGGTAGAGCGCAGTAGCCTCCATTGTATAGTTCCCTCTCCGGAGGGCAAACCAGTAAGCCTGGTCGCTAATAGAATGCGCCACACACACGAGTACCTTGCAAAGAACTTTTTAATACAAAACCTATGTCTCCGAAATTATTTACCTACTATTATCCTCACTAAATGCAAATTTATAGATTATTTTATACTATTATATTTTCACGGGGGGGGGGGGGGGGGTGGCCGATTGTTTAGGACAGATACTTTATATAGAAGAGACACAATTTCCAAGTTATACAATTTGACAAAAATATGATACTGTAAACCATTATTTCAAACTGGTCAGATAGACCTGGTAAAGAATAAAGTTAGCAATATTTTAAAAGTGAGAGGTGTTAAAATTATTATATAGTATTGGTTGTTATAATAAATGTAAATGGTTTCAAGAAACGTGTTTTGGTTCAGTATAGGCCCAACCTGAAAGTGTGTTAACTTTTTGATCCAAACTAGTTGTTTTATTTATAATACGTAAATAATGTTTGAATTGTAACACAATAAGCCTTCTAGGTAGTTTTTTCTTTGTTTTTATTTTGCTAACATAACCTAAAAAAGCTGTTGGAATAATTTAATTACCTGGTTCTAAATTTTCCAAGTTAGTTAATATTATGGTAACGAAGGCCTCGGCATTAAAAGAATAGGCCACACCTAGAGTTGTGTTGCTAAGCTATTGATTTTAATCAGCTGTTTTATCTGTTATAGGGCTTGGAGTAAACCTGCGTATTTTCATTATTTTCAAACCATAAAATGGATATTTTGCAAATTCTTTTCTTACTTCACTTCTACGTAGTGGTATGAAGGTACCCTGAAAATTTTAAATTTCTAGTTTTCTGGCAGTACGTTGATTATGAATCAGTCAGTCAGGACTTCTTCTTTTACAAATACAGATTTCATCTACTTGTTTATGCACATATATGGCTACAAACATGAAGACTTACACATACTTACAATATTCACATGAAAAATCTCAGTGGAGTTCGTTGGAGCAATTGGACGAATGGAGAGGGATTTTTTTAAAGATCGCTAACTCCTTAATATTACAATAATTATTGCATCGGTTTGTAGATATTATTCCTCCTAAGAGGAGAAGCAAAACAATTGTTTTGAAGGTTTTCTGATAACAATAACTATTAGGGCCAATTGGTAAAACAAATGGTTTAAGACCAAGAACTCATAGTATAGTGTCTAATTTAATTCGTTCAATATTATAGGCTAGTGAAATTCCAAATAGTACTATCTAAAACAGTTGTACGAAAGAATTTTTAGCCATCCCTTCTTGCAATGGGTGATCAAAATGACACAGAAAAAAGTGCACAAATAATTCCTGGCCGACAGAATAACCATCCCATTCAAAATGGTTGTAAATATTCTAAATATCACAAAACTCTATTTCCAGGCATTTTAAAAATAACTGCCACCTTACCCGTGAGAGTTGGAAAAATATGGGTGTAGGAACCAAAAATGCATAACTCACTTTGAACAGTATCAAATTCGTTTGTAACTATAACAAACATTTTAAATGTTATCTAAAACTGTTGTACGAAAGAATTGTTAGTCAACTCTTCCTGCAAGGCGTGACTAAAATGTCGTCACTGAACAAAAATTCCCAAATAAACTCTGGAAAAAAGTGTAAAAAATTATGTTGTGAAGTGAAAAATATAAATAAAATAATATTATAACAAAGTTCTGCCAGAGACAGGGCCGTATTTCTAAGTAGGCTGCAGCCTAGAGCGGCAAAATTTTAGGGGCGGCCATTAGGAATTTTTTTAAAGCTGAAAATAAACCCTTCGACTTTATTTAACAGCAGAAAATATGTATATGTGGCTTAAAAGTAAAGCTTACGAAAATATGTTACTTGAAAATTTGTTTTACTCTTCCTACTTTCTATGAACTAATATGAATTCATAGCACGCAATCTTGTTACATAGTTTTCATGTAGCCTGATTTGATCTGTGGAAATCGTCATGGATAGAACAATAAACTACGAAAAAGAACAGCAAAAGAAAGACAAAAAGGAAATAAACTATGACTGAATAATAAATACAGATTTCTATTGATAATATACTCTTTTACTGGTGAGTTCAAGAAGAGACGAATAGCCTATAACAAGTTTCAAGACAGGTTTTACTTCTTCAGTTGTATGAAAATAAGAAAGGACGAGGAATTGAGGAAAAAGGCAACTAATCTATACCACACCTATACACACGACTTGGAGTCTGATTTCATTGAAGAGTGCATCTATTTCCAAAAGTAGGCCTACTATGTTGCAGGTGCAGGGATTGAGCACCCAGCAGATGTGACAGGTACCCTTCACCTCTTAATAATAATGGGTCCACTAAAGAGGACATAGTATATTATTGGCTAGAAGGTACATTTGCTGAGAAAACAGTTCATAGTTAACCAAAGGGGGGACGCTGGATGGAAGCATCACGAGATGCTAAGAGTTAGTCTGGGAGTGAACGCCTCCTCGAGTAGACCCAATAAGTGGGGTTAATCTTGCTTTTGGCCTCAATGCGTTAGTTTAGTTAGAATAATACGAGACCAACAGAGAATGTTTGAAGAAATCAATTAACGTATTGAAACTTCTACAAGTTTAGCGATTCATTGAGGAATCCAACTCCACCGCCATCCATCCTGACATCGCACGAAGAGCAGAAGGCACAGCCTCACCAGGGAGGACGCTGCTTCAAGGAGCCGGGGACATAGGCGAGCTGGACCGAGCGAAGGGGCACCCGTCACACAGAAAAATCGTTCCAATGAATTCTGTAGAAGATGTGTATGTGATTTTGGACATCGCACTAAGACTAAGCCTGTGCATACCTGCTACAAATTGTGCTGGAGAACGTAGTTTTCTTGCCTGAGAATAGTTAAAAACTATCTCTACGAACCAGCATTTCTAAAGGAAGATCGAACTCACTTTCTTTAGTGTTTATTGAGGCAAAAAACACGAAAACGCTTTCGAATGAGGGCATTATAAATAAGTTTTCTTTTAAAAAATCCCGCAAAAAAGTGACGTAAATTTAAACACGAATGAAGGTGCAAAATGTAATTAATATGTGGGTTGTTTAATTTGTTTGTAAATCAAATGTCGTTGTAGTTGGTAGCTATACTTTAAATCAATACTATTAATAAATCAATAATTAACTACGGTACATTTTATGTAGCCTAATTCAAACTTCATTATCCTTACTCAGTAGAAGTTAATTGAATAACAGTATTTGATTTATGTAAACACATAGAGTTTGTATGGTAAACTATACATTATGGTAAAAACTCGTGAATTTGATAAATTTACAATTGCCTACCAAAGTGTATATAGTTGTTAGTATTTATTATAATAACTTATTTACTTTAGGTCCAACCGTAATCTTTTATCTAATTTACAACATTAAACATGTTCCCTTAGTAAGCATATTTTGTATCATCATGTACATATGTACATTAATAATAATAGGACCTATGCAAAAACAATAATTCTAAAACGAAAAAGATAAGTCTAACCTATAAAACAAAAAATACAGATAAACATATTATGTAAGTATGTTTTAGATTTAGTAGCTAATAAACTCATTTGAGGTATTTTTTGTTTCGTTATTTGGTGAATTTACCAGCTTAAAATAACCTAATTTTATTGAAATCCCATATTCAATTAGGGCTGTGGCATTTAGCCTATTGTGGCAATTGAACTATAAGTACAGCAATACACAACTATTATAAATGTTTGGTGTAGACGTAGAATTTAAAAAGTATTTTATGTTTTGAAATAATGTAGGCCAACCCCAAAAAATGCTTCTTACTTTTATAATGGTGTATTGTCGTACTTGAAGATCCAGATATAAAAATAATGATGGTTTTTGTATCAATCAACTCTGGTTTGTTGTAGGCCTAAATAATTTAATTTTCAAAAATATTTTATGAAAGTATAGGATCATTTCAAACAGTACAGGTAAATATTACTTTCTAAACAATACAAGACCAAGAGTTTATTCACTATCTAGCGATTACATTTTTGGTTTCGGACTACATTATTAGCGATTTTCCATTGGAAAAATGAGCTATTTCGGTGACTTTTTTGGTGAGACCTAAGGTTGGGAGTAGTCATTGAGCTCCGGTCATGGTCCCTAGAACACGTTATGGGGTGTCATTAAAAACTGTATACAGGCCTAAGTACAGTATGTATATTCGCACTTTAACAGCCGCATCTTACATCTGATTTGGTACAAATTTGGTTTTCTAAGTGGCTCGGACGAGATAGTTGGCCAAAAATCCAACAACCCACGTTTTTTGACCGATAGTAAGTTTTGATATTTCTTCTTCTAAATGAAACGTTTTTGGGGTTTTGTCTAAACAAATTATTACAGGAGATTTTTCTGGACATTTTTTTTTCTGAACTTGTACTCGTCTGGTTCTCCCAAAATTGTTCAAAACTTAAAATATCATAAAATTACTCTGTTCAGATCCACGCGAAGGAATCGAAGTAAAGTGGTTCATAATCCGAAGCACAAGGTCAAGGGGGAACTATCAAAGAGGCTGAGGTGCAAACAAATTCTACTAATTTATTCAGCACCTTTTTGAGTAGTCCAATTTCCCAAAGGGATGGAAAACCTAAAAATTATGTAAATTAATTTTGTAAATTTGCTCAACTTACGTCAGCGGTTCAGCTGCGTATTATAATTATTTAAAATGAATTACGTTGAATTAAAGCAATTTCGTATGAATTGACACGTTCTGACGTATACGTCTCAAGACGGGCAGACGAATCAAACATCCTTTCTGTCACTATAATATTACTTTGTGTACGGAGGTTATAATTGTATCAAAAATACATTGTAATTACCTTTTTAATGTTTTTATCAAACTGTTAGGTGTAAGAAGATTGTGGACAAATAACCAGGACGTTTTTGTGTTAGAACTTCATACTCTAAATATATATTGTATGCAGCTAGGTTAGGTTAGGTTAAGCCAAGCCTAAAAGGTAACATACATCTATTCATTTTAAAAGAGAACATAATTTTATTGTGTTTAGTATTTCTATCGGTCAATAATCTTAGTTAATCATTCTTTTTAAATTTGTTAATTCAAATTACTAGTTTTAAATAAATTCTGTCCAATAAAACGCATATAACAGACATGTTGAAACATATTAGCAACAATCAATCATAATATCTTATTTATTAGGGAATTTAAAAACAGGAAAGATGAGTTATTGCAGTGAATCTTATGGAGACTTAGGTCGAGAGTAGTCAATGAGCACCGATCATAGTCGCCAGAAAACGTTTTGGGGTCTCATTTAAAATTATATATAAATTCCGATTTGGTCCAAACTTTGTAAACACGTTAGTTTTCTAAGTTACTTGGACGACGAGTTTGTTAGCCAAAAAATCCAGCAACCTGAAGCACGTTTTTGGCAGGAAGTGTAAAGTTTTTTTGACATTTTCCGAACTACAATGAAACATTTTTGGAGGTTTTGTGTAAATATATAGGAGATTATTTTGCACAATTCTCTTTTTTAAACGACCATATAGCCCGTCTGTACCCTCCAAAATGTATCAAAACACAAAATACCATAAAAATTGAGTTTGTCCAATGCGAGCGAAGAAAAGCCGTCCGTAATCCGAGGGTGCAAGGTCTAGGTACAAACAGCAGATTAGATCGACATACAAACACGAGAATAAAAATAAGCTCAACAAATGAAATAAATGTGAAGAACATCAAATGTATTTATTCCTTGTTTACAGTTCCCGCTCCGTATTTAAATGGTCGGTTCTCGTTTTGATAACATTTAGGCCTATTTGAGAATTACCTCTTCACATAGGCCTAAGAATTAATGTATCTTTGGGCCTTGAAGTGTTCAAAATAGTTTCCTTGTTCTGGAATTTTTTGTTAACCCATACAATTTAAGTTTATTTAAATATCTGACTTGGCTAAAAACGATTTTTTCTGTGTGTTTTCACATAATTTGCTATTTTTACTTCTACACAGAATTTTGTTTTTTTTATATAGACTGTTTTATTTTTATAATCAGAATTGAATGTAGGTTTGAAAAAAAAAACATTATATTGGTTAAAATTCAAATTTATTATTAAATGACGCTATCTGAAAAACAGAAATAAAATTTTAAAAATATTGTTTTATATTTCTGGCTATAAAAGGTAAAAATAGCTTTTAGTTCTGCCCCAAAATACGATGTAAACAAAACAAAACAGTCAGCTGTCAACACAGAGTTTGCGTCGTCAGCTGTTAAATTTCAATTTTCAGAAAATCCTTTTTTGCCGAGTGATCAGGCCCTGGAAGATGAAAGTATAACCAAAAGAAAATCTGAAGCTCGCAGAAAGAGAAGCATATAAAATCTTTTGGATTTTTTACTAACTCGGCTAAAACACGTTTTTAAATGGTGGACGGTGATTCGTCGTTAACCACAATGGTAACAGAGAGCGTTATATGCGAATGGATTTTAAAGCTTATCATAACACATGCATACTTTGGGGACGAATTATAACCATTTAATTGCATGGAAATAAACCATTCTTTTAATATTTTTGAACCGGTGCAGAAGCAAGTTCTTTTAAATTTTCATTGAATTCCACGATTGCGTGACGGAGACTTACCAAAAGATTCCCGTAGATATTTCAAATTTACCAAAACTGAAATCGTACCCTTATACAGAGGGTTATCCATTATTTTATATGGATAAAGCCAAATCCTTTTTGGGATGATATGCTAGTGTGTAATTTTACCCCTCTACCAAAAATTAGGAATTTTGGGTTTCTCAAAACTTTTTTATGTGGACCTGAATCTTGTGATATTATGTAAAATTTAAAATCGTAAATAGGCAAAATGTATAGTGCTTATGAAATAGTTATATGTCCCTGACTGCAATTGCGGTACAAAATGAATTTGATATTTTATCATAGAACAAGCGACGCGCGTACCCGTGTTACCACGGGTAAAAAAGTTGAAATAGTTAATTAATCTTAAGGCGAAATTTATTTATAAAAATGTTCAAATTTGATCATATGTTATTTCACGTGATCATTGAAATGAGTCTAAAACTCATTTAACTTTGATCATTAGTTCAAAGTAATTAAGAAAATGTATAACAGTGATAGGTTCAACTATTTATTAATACATATGGGTTCATATTTATAAATGTATTGATCAATATTCATAATACTTCTCTAAAAACGACGTTCCGTGTGATTATTTTACCATTAGCTGTAATTGACTGTCCTTCAATTGAATGAACAGAGATTTTCACTCCTGAAAACGAACGACATCGACTGAGAGCTACATAAAGCTGACCATGGGAGAAGACAGGGCGTAGCAAAAATAGTGCGATGCATGACAAAGATTGACCTTGTGATTTGTTGATGGTCAAGGAAAAGCCAAAATCAGTGGAAACTGAGTACGTGAGAAACTTATTGGGATAGAAGAGTCTGAGGGAGAAAGTTTTATTCTTGGAATAAGAACTCGCTCACCTGCTGAAGCTCCAGTTAAAATCGTACAATCAACAAGGTTCTGACGCATGATCTCAACTCTCAAACGCATTAATAAGTCCACGACTCGCATCCAAATTTCGAATCAACATAACCAAAGCACCTTGCGTAAGCACCAATTTATATCTTGGAAGATCGCTAATTTGAAGTATATTTAAGAACTCTGTTAGATACTTAGACCTAAATTGTTCTGTAACGTCACTGATTTCCTTGTCAAAACTAAGGTACACTTTCCTTCTTCAGGAAGTAGTTATGACTTCGTTATTGATAAGATCACAGTCTTCGTTAGTTGGTGCTCGTTTGGTAATATCCTCGCAGGTTGCTAAAGTGTGGCGGTCATAAACAAAATATGTTGCGATCATCAGCTTCTGCTTTTTCTCGTGCAGTAAGTTTTCGACGGGTCCTATTACTGTAAGACTGGGATGTAAAGGCATCAATAAATATGTAAACAATCTCAAGACAACCCCGTCTTGTAAAGATCTCAAGACAATCTCAAGATCTAAAGATCTTTAAATAAGATCTTAAAGATTTTATTTTAAGATCTTGCACATAAAATAAGATCTTGCACAAAACAGAAAAGAAATATAATGTAAAATTACGTGAAACTTGCTAACATTTACAGTGTAAGGATAAAATAATCATCTTAAAATGGCTTAATTTAAACACACTTAAATGTATTTAATTTCCAACAGCTGATAAATTTGTTTTATATTTACAAATAATTGTTAACTTTTATATGTTGAAATAGTTTCAATATGGAAATTTCTGAAACTTCAGGAACCTTTTGACTTATATACTTGAAACTTCGGTTTCAGCAGTTTCTCACTAAGGTCTATGATTGTGCAACATTTCAAGAGCCTAGCCTATACAGTTTTCGAGTTGAAAAATCAAACGGACAGACTTAGCGTTTTATTAATATGATATGATTTAGCCTAGGATAACCCTACATCAGGAAAAGAAATATATAAATAAAACAAGGTTTAATCATATAATATGTGTATTATCATTCAAAGAAGTTTTAAGTTCAATAAGGCTAGGTGGCCCAACCGGTTGCGAGGATGTACATGATATTGGGTGGCAATAGGAAGCGGGGTTTAACAGGGTAACCATGTATTAAGCATTTTAAATAAATTATCATGGTTTCTCATTCTCACTGGGCCCTGACTAGAAAATCGTTCGTAGAAATGAATGATTCACTTTGTCCTGGAAAAACTGCGTGCAACTCTCTCCATTTTATTCAGTTTTCTTCGTTCTATACACAACGAACATGACGGACGTCTAAAGTAAAAACTAAATTTTGTACTTCTTTAATCAAAAAACAGTTACATTAAAGAGGACTTTAATCTAAACAAGAAAACTTTGAAATTAACAAGCATTACGTACAGAGTATTTCGGCAAATAAACGGCAATTTCGAGGGGGAAGTTTTTTGAAAGTAAACAAATTTGAGTTAAGGGAGAAACTGAGTCAGCTTTGAAATCGGACCTGGTTGGATTCGAAACTACGCCTTACTGACCTTTTTCGTAGTAGCTTTGCAGACGGTTTTTAGTAGCTTTGCCTAGCAC
>JAGFPH010000880.1:361920-378205 GCA_018207615.1 Philaenus spumarius
GCACTACTACTCTTTAAATGTAAAAATCGGTTTCCCCTATCCAAAGTTATATGAATCGATATACCACATGGTATTTAAAAAATGTTGATCCCAAAAACGTCAACCCGACGAACTACGGTTCTTTAACTGTCAAAATCGAGTTTCCCGTACCCAAAAATATGTAAAACGATATATCCCACATTGTATTTTAAAAATGTTGACCATACTAACGTGGTCCCGACGCGCTACGACTCACACTGGAAAGCTCAAAAGCTTTTCAACTCTCAGCAATAAAATTACAAAGATTTTGACACCACCAGAAGTTTTCTACGACGTCTGTGAGTGCATATATCGTGCTAGCAGACAGACACACAAAACATTATCGCAAGATTTCAATACTTCGGCATTTTAATGGTAGCCGAAGTAAAAAGTGGATAGTGTGACTTGCATCTGCTGACACCCATCATGTGCTATACGTTTAGTCTGTATCATATTTTATTTGTACTGTTTTCACGGCCACTGTTTGAAAATTAATTAAATTTAAATTGTTTACAACATATAATCACAAAAGGATTACATAACGATACCATTACCTTACCCATAATAATAATTTGTACAAAGTATTTAATGTTTCGTTACAGGCAAGATGTTCCCGTACGAAATCACTCCGGTAGAAGAAGACCTTAATAAACAGCTGATGGATCATTTCAAAGGAGAAAAGTCAGGTTTCTGTCAAGTAGGTCCTGAGAAATTTACCCTGCCAGCAAGATATGGAGAGCAGGCCGAAGGATATTTTAATATGCCCTTACGCCAAGATGATGTGTTTATCGCTACCTTCCCAAGATCAGGTAAAACTTGTTCATATGAGCAATAAAATCTTCTATATTGAAAGATTAGTTTTTTTTTATACATGGTGAATGCGCCAGCAGATGAGTGAGAGAATCACCTTAGCAAACTCTGAATCTCACTTCAGGAGTTTTCGCAATACTACGGATACTAGTGGATGAAAATTGTACTTGTTCCTATGACCTAAATCTTATTCCTTAAAAAGTAATATAGTTGATTTTTGTCTGTTTGTTTTTAATTTGTTAATCTAACCTATAAACAAGCTGTTGTTTGTGAAGAGTAAACTGATTATAAATTTGCTAAGTTGCTTGCTATGTCATTCCAAAGTATTTAGTTGACTCAGCATTAGGAACTGGTAATGAATTAGTTGTAATTGGGACCCATTATTCAATCTCCAAGTGTAAAATTTACATTAACTGATTTTGCTTCAGTTGGTCCAATTGCTCACAGCATCAGTGGCTTAACTACAACTTCATCAATTTTCTTTCCAGTAGCTAGAATCGCAGTATCGTCTGCGAAAGTAGCGATGGTTGTATCTTCTGCAGTAAGAAGGCCCCTTGTTTACCAAAAATGAAGGAATGGTCCAAACACACCACCGTGTGGCCTCTGGCCGATATTTTCTTCAGTTCTGAGTGACATATTTCACTCGACAATATCTATAAGTGATGTACGATTTTAGCATTGTAAAATATTGTTTCGTTAGGTCTCTTTGTAATTTCCACTCCAGGCCTAATTTCCATAAACCTTATCAAAAGCTTGTGCTACATCAAAAAATAATAATTGCGCATATTTCTTGTTACTTTGTATTATACTCCAAAAGGGGGAAAAAGGGACCCAAACCTAAATTAAATCATTTAATTCAGATTGTTGTATACATTGTTTATGACGGTTAGTGAATGGAAAATGCAAGTTTTTGTCTTCCCTACTCCTCTGCGTTTTCAGCCATCATGTCAAAACCACCGAAAAACGGCACGTTTTCCAGTCTTTCACTTACTCCAAAACGGTGCATCCTAACCAAATTTGCTCCTTATACATTCTTGTATAGAGGTCGAAATTCCACCAAGAATCACTAATTAATTGTTTCCACAATTAATAGCAAAGGAGGTACAGAGCAGCAAAGAAGGTAAAATCGCAATTCCAGCAAAATTGTCACATTTCCGTCCCTTTGGATCGCTTAAACTCTATGATAAACTGATGGCAAACGGCTACATGACGTTTATTTGATCGTTTATATACACGAATATGAGTGAGGAAGTTGAAAAGTAGAATGCATGAAAAGAAATGACCAAATAACATTTCTGGATAACTAAAAAAAAACCTTTTTCATTTTCCCCTCAATTTTACATCCACTTCTTGATGTTGGTGGTAAACATGTTTTTGAGACGTGCAATTTAAACGCAACTACCATCTTCACAACTTACTTGAGTTCATAGAGTTTAACCGATCCAAATCGATGGAATAGTGAATAATTTTGCTGGAATTGTGATTTTACCCCTTCTTTGCTGATACGGTACAACCTCGTTAAGTCGGCCTCCTTTAAGTCAGATTTCCGGGTAACCCGGCCCGGTTTGCAATAAATAAAAATATGCATTTTGGTAGCGCTATTGCTTTATACGAGCGCATAATCGTAGCGTACTGCACGGTGATCATGTTTCCGCCGAGTTCGCGCAACCGAGTTTGTTTGCCGAGCGGCACGTAAACGTTACTCGAAGCTGACGCAACAGAAACTTACAAGCTTTTTCCCTAAAAAGTAGACATACCTGTACAGTCCACAGATGTTTTTTTTTGTTTTATTGTGACCAGTAAATATGTTTAAAGTGTTTTTCTCCGTAATAAAGGAAAATATTTTAAGTATACAGTGTATTTTAATTTTTTTATGTTTTACGCTCTTTCTCCGGCTAACACGGATTTTCGTTATGTCGGATCAGCCGCGGTCCCGGCTGGTCCGACTTAACGAGGTTGTACTGTATGTACTTCTTTTTGCTATTGTTCGTTGAAACTAAGTTAACTAGTGATTCTTGAAGGAAGTTTTGTTCTCTGCAAGAATGAATATAGAGTAAATTTGGCTACGATGCACCATTTGGGAGTTATAGGCCTGGAGAAAGAGCCATTTTCGGAGTTTTTTTTCAAGATGACGGAAAACAGAGGGGTGGGGATGTCGAAAACTTAAGGTTTTCACTCCCTAACCATCACGAACAACATAATATACAACAATCTTGATTTAAAGTAGTGTTGAAACCCTGTAGTGACTGGACTATTAAAAAATAAATGCATTTTGTATGACGAAATAACATTATAGCGTTTCATCCCTCATCTCGCACCACACCTTAATAAACCTATTGTCGTTTTCCAGGGACAACCGTATGTCAAGAAATGGTATGGCTAATATGTAATGACCACAACTATGAAAAAGCCGCAGAAATATCACTTGGTACAAGATTTCCTTTCCTAGAGTAAGTATAATTTAAAAGTAACGTTATCATTGTAGCAATACTCTTTGTATTATTTCTAACTAGTAAGCTGTGGAAAATCAAAGTCAGATGAAGTAGATACACATAAAAAATAAATCATAAAAAAACTATTTAAAAACAACAAACTTTACTTAGACTTACCTAACTATACTAAGGGGATTTTTAACTGGTAAATGTGTACAATTAAGAGGATTATTTAGATATGATTTTATAAATCTTCAGGCCTATTTGTTAAAGTTTTATAGTTATATACATTATTATATATCACATTAAAGATACAAATATTATCTTTTAATTGCTTACTATTCATATTGATAAAATATCAAATGATTTAAAAGTTATTGATATTATAATGAAGACATTAATAATCGAATATGTTTATATATAATACGAAGGTGTACGAATGTTTCCGAAGTTAAACGAATGTTCTTCTCTATTCTTCAATTAAATTCGTATTATAAATGAAAATATTGATGATAAAAGATTGTATTTATATTCACTTTATAACCTCAAAGCAAATCTTATAACGTATTGTAGCCTACATTAGTCCATAACTCATATTTAAAAACATAAACTTCTCAAGAAATTATTATTGATTAAAGTTGTAAACATAATTCCAAAGTGAAATCAGCTGTTATTTTACTACGTAGTACACTCACTTTTATAGAAGTTGATCTTCTCAACCTCTCTGTATCTTTTCCACTCTCGTCATCTGACAAATATACAAAAATATATTTTACTAGCTGTTGTGCCCAGATTCATCTGATTTAAAAGTAAGGAACCATTTAACTCACTGTGACGTTAAATATTATAATATGTTAAAAATATAAAATGTATAAATTTAAAACATTTATAGACTAATAACTAATATTCCACAGTTTATTAATCCCCTTCGCTTCGGGCTTGGGACGGTTATAGAGAACAATGATTGATTTGTGTTTGAGTAGGCCTATTTAAAATTTATTTTACGTTTTCATGTTCACAGGTAAGAATTTTAAAGCATCTTTCATTAAATTTGTATACAGTTAACAATGAACTATCAAATGTTTCCTAATAAGAAATTACCTTGGAAACGAATATTATTTTTACTTGTTAAATACATATCACTAGATTACACAAAATCATTTTAAACATATTTAGGCCTACTTCAATTATTAGCTTTGTCGCTGACATTAGGGAACCTTTCGTTCCCCGATGCCACGTATGGGACTATCGTCATGACACTTTGTCGTCTTTGGTTTTGTCTGGTTTGGTAAAGTCATTTCCGAATTCCACTCTGTCTCTTCCTTTTTTTCTTGCTGACAGAAGCAGCAGAACACTGAAACAGCAAAAACATCAGCTTTGATGGGATTCGGTGTAACGGCCTACGCCTTGCCGTGAGCAGCCGGATGGCGACCTTAAGCTCAGGGGCATTCGAGATAATGTATGCTTTTACAATATTCGGTTTTATTCGTACGGCAGCGCCTTTAAGACAAGGGTTACGTTTTCCTAGTCACGGCGAAGGCCGTGCCAGCAAATAGTATGAAAGCTGGAAAGTTGTGCAATTTCAGTATTCTATTGCGGATCAAAGAAACAGAATACCGAACGTGACCGAGTGGAAGACTGAATCTGACCTTACCAACGACTTCCCCGAAGATGACAACAAGTGTTGGTCGATGGAACCACAAGTGGCATCGAGGAATGGGAAATTCCCCGATGATACCGAGGAAGCTACACTTATTGAAACAGACCTATATTTGGGTAAAATGATTTTGTAGCACCTAGTGATATGTAAGAAAAAATAGACTAACCCAGAAAAACAGACGGAGTTCATATTTCAGCTTTATACTTCCAACAAACTATACACGAACCGAAGTATATTGATTGATATATATATATATATTAATTTACTTACGTTTATAATTATAATTAAATGTGGACACCCGAAGTAGATTCAGTATTTAATATACTAAAATACAACATGTGTGAATGTTATACAACATGTGTTTTTTCTTACATTTAAACAATGTTTTGATCTGTGTTTTATTTAAGTCTTAATTGTTCTGATGATGCCTGGCAGATAGTTAAAACAGCTGTCAAATGTTGACTGTTTACATGATTGATCAGGCAAGTCATCTGTATAATATACTGTATAAAAATGAATGTTTGTTTCTTTGACCTCTATAGACTCAAAAACTATTCGACCGATTTCGCTAAAAATGTCACACTTTATCCACATCATTGCCGGGAGTGTTTAGACGTTACAAATAATACAGTCTAAGGGGTTGAAATGGGGTTGCTACCTATATACAATACATATAAATTAAACTAACTTCCTACAAGCTAAAACGCTGAAATTATGTAATATTATTTTTAAGGAATATACAAATTTATTTGCAATTCGATTACTTACGTAAAAAGGATTAAAAGGAATAACTTTCCTTAAAAGTTAATAATCCACTTACTTTTTCTATATTCTCAAAAACTGCTCCACTAATTTCACTTAAATTTCACAATTTACACACTAGCACCAGTATGTTTTAGAGAATATGGTCACTACATACAAATATCTTTATGTGGGGTAGCTAACCTTATACAATAAAAATAAACAACTAAATTCCCTCAAACTATAAAGCTAAAATTATTTAATATTCTTAATATTGATATAAAACAACATTTGCAATTCGATTAATTAAGTCAAAGGGATGAAATGGAATAACTACCCTTAAAATAAAACCAAGCAATAGCGATAGGGTCCCCTAATGAATTATATAAAACAATTACTACTTAAATCACAACAATTAACTTGCAATAACACAACCTTTCAGCTTTTGGTAATCCGGGGTTAGAGGCCGGACGGAAACAAATTCTAATAATATATTTGGTACACGTAAGCAGCTATTCAGCGCCTCCATGAGTAGACTAATTTCCCAAGTAGTTGGTTGAAACCCTAAAACATATAAATTTAATTTTGGAAATTCGCTCAACTCACGTCAGCGGTTCAGCTGCGTGGTCGTGTTATTCTTCTTTATTGTTACTGTTGTTGCTCGTTCGTCTCGAACAAAATTAAGGCTTAAATTATGCTGTGCAAAACTATTTAAAAGAAGTTTTTCTACACAACTGCATTGCCTAAATAACATTCTTTTCCTCATATAAAAATTATACCAACTGGTTGATGTTTTTAATGTTCGTGTAATTTTACATTCAGGTATACCAGGTAATATCATCGTTCATGATGAAACACTCGGTCAGTTTCACTATGAAAATTATATTTTTGAACAGAGCAAGCATTCTTCAGCATCCAAAGTTGCACGAAGAAATTCTAGAGATAAACTTCAACGACTCCAAAGTCGACGTCTTGCTGTCCCAACTACGGATTCCAGGATACGAAAAGTCCAAACATCTACCATCTCCCAGGCTTTTGAAGACGCATCTTCCGTTTTCGCTTCTACCTCCGGACCTACTGAATACTTCCAAGGTCATATATTTGGCACGGAATCCGATAGATGTCGCTGTCTCCTACTACTATCATAACCGGCTTACTAGAGTGCACGACTACAAAGGCGACTTTGAAACGTACTGGAAGTATTTTCAAGATGGAGTAGGTAAATGTTTGTTTGTTTCAGTTACTGCCATTATGAAACTTCAATAAGTCGTTCAAATGGTTTATCATAATTGTTTTAAGTTTAAAAAATAATTAATTTTTCGTTACTCCTAAATTTTATTTGGCTTTCAAAAAGTTTTCTCGGTATCAATTGAAAGAACTTATCCTTAGAGACAGGGCGATTCGCGTAATGTTCCGAGCACTTTCTGAGCCGATTCCACTAGCAAAAATAATGAAAAAGTTCATATAAACATAGGTCCGGAAATGCTTCGTCAGAAAGTAACCGATTGTGTAAGTAACCGATTACGTATTCCAGATTCCTCGCAGAAACAAAGCCATACTCCCAATAAGAAGGGCGTTAATTAAGGTGTAAAATTAAATTTATTTTGTGTAAACTGAGCAGACACATCGAAAAAATAGGTCGCGGAACTGTAATTATAGTAATGTTTGAAATATCCGACGCAAAACGCAAAATTCGGTCTCATAAACATGTTTCCTTTTGATTTTTAGTGCATTAATTTTGTGAAATGTGTAAAACCCGCAAACTTATGAAACACTACTTGTAGAGAATTTAACTCTGAAGAAATTATGTAAAATAGGCCGATAAAAAACTATCTTAAAAAAATACGTTTTTCAATCAAGCAAAATACAGTAGACAGTAAATCATATTTTTTGTAATGTAAATTTAAAATACAATAACATAATTAACTAATTAATTAAAGTCATAAATTAAGTAATTAAATTTACATTACAAAAAAGTTACGAAGTCCGATTCGTGGTTGGAGTGTTAAGAGTTGTCCCCTAGAAAGTAAAGGTGACATAAATAATATAATCCACTGCTTTTTCGACTAATAGTGCGCATTTTGTTGTTTCCAGTGGTATACGGTCCTCAAATGGCTCATATATTGCAAGCGTGGGAATTACGCCAACATCCAAATATGTTGTTCATATTCTATGAAGAATTAGTTCAGGTAATTTATAGTTATATTTTGTTTCATGAATTACTAATATAATGATTACTATGTTTTATATCGTAAGAATTTCCCCGTTTTTAACGTCAATTTATTCAGAGGTACGCTGTGAAATGGTTTTACAACAACTGGTTTATTTATTGATTTGTAAAAAGAATTGAGTATTATATATTTACAAATGGAATGCTTTTAACAAAATCTTTGGTTAAGCTAATAATAGTTTTTTAGTTGTCGGCTAGCTGATAGTAATATTCAAAAGTATTATTGTAATCCAATAAAATAAATACGTAACTTACTTAACTATTAACAAAATATTTATCGTGATTTCTTAATCCAGGCTTAAGGCTAATGAGGGATAATTGGAACTGATGGGATGATTGAAATGGATAACAATGATTTACAACTTAAATAAAATAGATGCATAAAATATTTTTTTTAAGTGGTTATTGAAGAGGTGATTGTAGATCTATTAATTTATAATTTGGAGTTTTACGATTTTGGAGAGAGTGTCTAAAGGTTTGATGTGAAGAAAGCTAATATCGTTAGAGTTAACTCACCACAATTATCTGGAGGTGTGTTTCTTATTGGAATGTACGTGCTATTGTGAATTTGTAGCTTAGATAATATGATAACTTATTTCTTTCTTGTTTACTTTAGTTTATATACTTGTTTTGAATTAGTTTCTGCCAAACAATATGAAAAGATACATAATTAATTTGTAGCTTATATATGGTAACAACGTATTTCTTTCTTGCTTTACTTCAGTTTATACTTCTGAATTCTTTTCTGCCAAACAATAAGGAACGAATAAGGGATGAATTGGATTTTTCAGGAATCAACTGCTGCCATTAAAAGATAGGCATTCAAAAAATACGTTCTTAAAATTGAATATAAAATACGTTCTTCTTCCACCCTCTTGCTGTGTTTCCAATTCTCCTTCTCAGCCTTTTACATCGTATTTCCTCTTACAATTTTTGTTGTTGTTACTATACACTTAAGCCTATATGATTTTACAACATGATGGATGATCTTATTTCCAATGTTTGGAATGGGATATGAATATAATAGGCTATGTGTGTATGTTTTATTTTTTTTAAATTATGAATGGTATCAGGGATTGATGTCGAATGAAATGATCCCTGATATGATGTACCAACTGCCTATGATGTAAAACGAATTTTTGTATCATTACACTATAATCAATGTTTGTATTTGACATAAATAATGTATTATGAACGAAACCATCAAATACTATCGTGGAAATATTTCTAATCTGTAATATACAGCTACTCGTGTAAGTGTCTTTGTCATGACTGACTACTTGTACTGAGCAGAAACTACTTTCTAAAGGTACGTTTACACTTGTACACATGTATGAAAACTTGTGTGAGATACTTGTTTGAGAAGCACGTGTGAAGTTTAAGCACACAAATCACTATACTTGTTAAATCACATTAGAGCACTTTCACACAAGTTGATTTTAACATTGGATTTAACATCCCATATATTAGAAGCCCTAATTTTCTCAATTAGTTGCAGTGTTGTTTCCCGACTCAAATTATACATAGTAACTTTAAGTTGAAAAGATTAAAATTAAATATTAACGTATTTGTACACAACATAATGAAACCTAACCTACAAAAAGTATTTTTATAAATCAGCTGGTTGGCAAAATGTGTGAGCTTTTGAGTGAGCAAATGTTTCTGGATTTGTTAATTCAACAAGAATCTCACACACGTTCTCATACATGTGTACAAGTGTAAACGCACACTAAGAATTTTGCAAAATTTCGATTTTAAAGCTTAAAAATTGTGAAAATTTAGAGGTCCACTCATAGTCCTATAACCGATAAAACAGCTGTTTCGGACCAAAAGTTTAGCGTCACATGTTTGTTGAATGCATTTACATTCATTATCATAGGAACCAACTTAGCAAATTAAAAATCGTTTTATCATTATTCACAAAAAAAACTAAATTTTAAGGTTAGGTTAACAAAATAAAAGCAAAAAAAATCAACGAAAAATGCTTCCTGTATTATAATTCTATTCAAATATCTGTTACTGTATTACATATTAAATAAAACAGCTGTTTTGGATAAGTACTTAATAATTTAGACCAGGCTTATACTGAAAAATAAATAACTGAAAGTAAAAATAAGCAATAAACCCGTTTATTGAAATCATTTGCATTTATTACCAAGGAACCAACTTGGCCAATTTAGAATCATATAATTTATGCATCGCAAGTAAGGGTTTTTTTTTAGATTAGATCAAAGCAAACAAAAATTAACGAAAGGCTTACTGTACTAAACATCTGGTATTACATATTATATGTTTTGCTTTAGTTAGTAATATCAAAATTTCTTATTTAAATATGAATGGCGAATTGCAACGTATACCGTACTTCGAAGGATTGGTGAAGATGCGTGTCTATTTCGATCTCTGTCCTACATTATGTATTGGTCACCACTATCCCCACCACCCTACTTACATTCAATAGCCACTGTAATAATCAATCATAATTTCCGCGTAAATGTCAGAGCATATAATAATCTGTTTGAATTGTTTGCAGTCGCCACGGGGTTTGGTGAACGAAGCGAGCACGTGCTGAGCCCCTATGTAATCTATAATTGTGTAAATAAACAAATACTATAAAACTTATCAAATCAACCACAACTACAGTGTGTGTATGTGTTACATTTTATAAATGATTTTCGATTGAATTTTGCATGCTTCAGGTCCTTAATCAAGAAAAAGGATAACATATTTGCCATACACAAATTTTAAACAGTTGAGATATAACTTCCTATACGGTTCTTACTATACCTTCTTAAGAACAAGTGTACAAACCAGTTTACTATTCATCAGTTCGTAGTAGACAGGAATATGGGTTAGCTTGTTGGGCTAGAACATATTCAACACACTTTGCCGTTATTTAAAATTATGAAAATACTTTCCTTACGGTTTTTGTATGTATACAAAGTCTTTCAGATTTTTATATACGTACTAGAAGTAAACCTCTTTTGAAAAATCAATGAAGAGAATGCTTAAGAAACTGTACAATTTTTTCAGTTCCAAAAAAACCTACTTCAACTGCGTATATTAAATGGTATACATTTGTTGCGCCTAGAATGTTTAACTTAATTCTAGAGAACATTAAGCAAAGTGCAAATACGTTCTTAAATGGCTTGAACGATGTAGGACATTTAATGAGTATTTTATTTAAAGTAATAAATATTTTTTTTAGTTTAATGATTTTGGTATAAAATAAATAATTTATAAATTTATTTAAAATATTTACTATCTTATGGATTATATAAATTTGTTCTTTAAGTTAATTAATTTTTTGTTAGATTACGACATAATAATTTTGTTAGAAACTTTTATTACAGAAGTAGATTTTGATTTTTTAAGAAAATATTTTAGTAATTTTAGGTTAAAATTAATACCAGCAATTAAGGAGGGTATTTTCGGGAGGCCTCGAGGAGGCTGTTTAGTTGGAATTAATTTAAAATCCAATTTTGTAAATAATATAAATTTTGTTCATAATGATCCAGCTCATGCTGTAGAAGTTAAGTTAGAAGAATCCCATAATACTCGCATTTTACCCATTTATTTAAATTATAACTGTTGGGAAAGAGATTTCAGTGCATTATCAGATTATATTAGTTCTAATTCAAACATTAGTTTTATTATTATTGTAACGCAAGAACTGCAAACAAACAAAATATAAATGTTAATCTTATAAGTAGTTTAAGCAATATTAAAGAATTTCGTGAATCTAAAGACACAATTTGCAATATGAGGGGGAACAAATATTTGGAGTTTTGTGACAATTATGGGCAAGTCGACACAACCTCAGACGATAAAGGGCAATACACTTTTATTAGTAACGTGGGATCCTCTGTAATTGATTTAGCAAGTATTTCACTAAACAGTTTAGATCTGGTTAAGGATATGTGTGTAAAAGAATTTATTGGATCGGACCATCTACCAATACAGGTCGAGATATATGCGCAATTAGATAATAATATAAAGGGAGTAAAAAGTTTCCCAATGTTACCTAAATTAATGTGGTCAGTATCGGATGATAGGTTTTATAAAAATAAGGTAGAAAGTAGATTAAACTTAGTAGGTTCTAACGAAAATGTGCAGGTAATGCTAGATGATATAACGGACATTGTGAGAGGGGCTGCGCACCAGGGTAAACAAAATAGGTGTAAGAAAAGCGCGTTTAGGGGGAAAAACCAATGGTTTGACAAAGAGTCTGATAAGGCTAGAACTAAAGTATTCAAATTATTAAATTTATACATGGGATACAATAATATTTATGTCAAAAAATTATATTTAGAAGCTAACAAGGGTTATAGTAAAATAAGGGATTTGAAAAAGAAACAGTTTAACCAAGAGTTGATTAAAAAACTACAAAATGTTAAGAATACAAAGGAATTTTGGGAGGCCGCGAAAAATTTAAAAAAAGGAATGAATTATGTGGGAAACAATATTAAGGTGGAAGACTGGGTTAGACACTTTAAAATGCTGCTTGATCCCGTCATAAGTATGCAGCCTGTTTTGTTTGCAGAACCTTTTTTCAAAGTTAACTGTCTAGATAAAACGATCGATATGGGTGAAATAAAACAGGTATTAAAAGCTTCAAAAGATAGTAAAGCGCCAGGGTTCGATCGCATACCTTAGGAATTTTATAAACAAGCCCCAGACAAATTAATTGAAATTATTCTAAACATTTTTAATTTAATTTGGGATAATGGTATAGTGCCGATAAGTTTTAAAAGGTCCATTGTATATCCATTACACAAAAAAGGTGATGTCGATGATGTAAGTAACTATAGAGGTATTTGTTTTATTGATGCTATTGCTAAACTTTTTACTGGTATAATTTTAAATAGGTTAGAAAAATGGGTTAGGGAAAACGATATATTGAATGAGTACCAAGCGGGGTTTAGGAAAGGTTATTCCACCATTGACAATATATTCAATCTCATGTCTATGATAAATCTAAGGCTTGCATTAAACAAGGGAAAGCTTTATTGTTTTTTTGTTGATTTTTCTGCGGCCTTTGATAGGATAGATCGAAAGTCATTGTTTTATAAATTATATTCTCTGGGAGTGTCCACAAAAATTGTAAGGATTTTACAAAATTTGTATAATGGTACTGCAGCAGGGGTTTGGTGTGGGGAAGGGGTGTCTGATTGTTTTGAAACAAGCAAGGGCTTAAGGCAGGGATGTCTGTTAAGTCCCCTCTTATTCTCTTTATTTATGAATGACCTGAATGAAGTTCTAGGAGGTGGTTGCCAGTTCGGTGACACGAAAATCAGGGTTTTGTTATATGCTGATGACATTGTGTTGCTGGCCTCTTCTCCTGTAGTTTTGCAATATATGATAAATAATTTAGAAAAGTATTGTGACACATGGAATTTGAAAATAAATTTGGACAAATCTAAAATTATGGTCTTTCGAAATGGGGGGGAAATTATCGTATCATCTGCGTTGGTTTTATAAAGGAGAAAGGATTGAATGTGTCAACAAGTATAAATATCTTGGTATGTCTCACCCCCGCGTTGTCTTTACAATGTCATTTTGAAGAGAAACTGACAGCGTCTAAAAATGCCATCAATCATGCTTGGGTAAATTTGTTGGGACATGCAAGTATTTCCCTATTAACTAAATCGGAATGTTTTAAAGCTGTAGCCAGGTCAATCATTAGCCCAGTCAATAAAGGGAAAAAATAGGCCTTAGTGGGAAGTAATTAGTGAAAAGCTGAAATTTTGTCAGATGTTACAATAGTATAAGAGAAGTATTTACACAAAAGTCCCCGCCCCTCCCCCTCTTGCTTCCCCCCCTACCCCCCTTAAAGTTCACTTTTGAAAGATTTTTTATTTTGTCAATATCTAAGAGATAAAAAGCGATAGAGTAATTTTTATTTCGTTATTGTAATTCTTATAATATTCTCTATCAAAAATGTTCTTTGCGTTTAAGCTATAAAACAATTATTTACCTTGTATTTTTAAATTTAATGTTAAAATTTTAACTTTTCTATTACAATAATTAAATGTTTAGCTATTTTTTATTAATATGAGACAAGTTATGAAAAAATGGCTCAAATAAAACTTTTAGGGTATTTTTCAATCTTTAAATTGATATAAGTTTTATAAATGTTAAGTGCAGCCAGTTGACATAATCGGACTGACAAAGGGAGACGGCGCGGGGCGCACGAGTCCTCGAGAGCCGGATCAGCGCGTTAGCATATCAACGGTCAATCTGCAGCAAAGGCCCATTGTTTGGACTTTTATTTGTATAGCTGGTCTAATTATAGGTATTACAATGGTTAAATAGACGTAAACATTTATTTTATTTTTTTATTATTTATTTATTTTCTGGTATTTATTATTGCAGTGATAAACACACAATATGATTTCTTTTAGCCAAGCCAATAAAGGGGAAAATTAGGCCTTATTATTTTACTTATTTATGATTCCTTACCGAGTTTTCACAAGGTAACCCTATTGTATTGTTTACTTTAGAAATAAATTAGTTTCATATTCATAATTTATCTGTTTTCGTATCATATTAAAAACAACAGTATATTTAAAACGCATATACTTAAAATATTTTAAAACTTTACAATAAGTGTTTAGTTTTATAATTTTCTTTCTAAATTTGAAAAACTTTTTTACGAAAGTCATTATTATAAATAACTGAACAATGGATGATTCAGATTTGATTTGCTTAATTTGCGGTAATGAACTTATCAAGGATATTGTAGTTGTAAAAAATGGAATTGACGCTATTTACGAAGCTAGTAATAAAAGAAAAGATAGTTTACATAAAAAACTACAAGGAAAGAGTACTATCAAACTACACAAGTTATGTAGGCAACAATACACAAGACCTTCGAGTATTCAAGCAGCTATTAAGAAACTAGAGGAACAAAACAATGAACCTAGTACGTCAACCACTGGAGTTACTCGTAGAACCCATCATGATACGTTTGATTTTAAGATGTGCTGTTTTATTTGTGGAAAATTAGCAAATCATAACTCTAAAACTCCATCTCAGTATAGAAAAGCATTTCACGAAGTAACAACAATAGAATTTAAAGACAGTTTTTTACAAAAGTGCAACGTTAGAAGTGATGTACGGGGCGAAACTGTAAAAGCCCGACTTTTAAGTGCAATCGATTTGGTAGCAGCAGAAGCGCGTTATCACAGACATTGCTATTCAGAATTTATGAAATCTAAGCCGATTGAAACACAAAAAGGTAGGCCGAAAACAAAATTAACTTCTACCTTTACTAAAGTATGCAATTACATAGAAAACAATGATGAGTGCCAATACACGATAAAAGAATTTCAGGACATTTTCAAAACTTTATCCAATGAAGATGAGGTTTATTCTAACAAGCATTTAAGAAATCTCCTTCAAGAACATTTTAAAGAAAGACTAACAATGACAAAATTTTCTGGAAAAAAAGTGTTTTTTGTCTTACTGACAATGTGCATAAAATTATGGACCAATGGTATAAAAATAGGGTTGTTGATGAAGAAGAAGAGAGAAAGAGGATTGTTTTAGCGGCGGCCTCGATTATAAGAGAAGACATACAAAGGAAAAGCTATGATTTCAGTTCGTATCCAGATTTAGAAGCAATTAAATCCGGTGGAGAAAATCTCATTCCAGAGACTCTTAAAATGTTTACATCACATGTTACAAAAAAGAAAAGCTTATCCGAATCACAGCAAGTTGATAAGAAATGCCTTGTTATAAATCATGCAATAGTATCTGCAGTAAGGCCTAGGTAATTTTTTTCACCTATACAGACAAGTCTTGCTTTATCTTTACATCGACTATCCGGATCCAGACACTTAATAAACATGTTGTCCTCAATGGAAGTGAGCGCGTCATACAATGAAGCTACAACCTACATGACTTCACTAATCAGTGCTGGCTCCCCAGTTATTGAATCAGATGGATTTCTTCAACATGTTTTTGACAATGCTGACGTGAATGTACGAACGTTAGATGGGCTAGGCACTTTTCATGCTATGGGAGGGATTCATTGCATCACACCAGGTTCTTGTGTCAAAACTGAAACCACAGTGAAAAGGATTGCAATTGGATCTTTTCGTAACACTGAAACTATTCGGGAGTACGCATATCCAATGAAAAGAAAAATGCTGGTCTGTCTAACATTATCATCGAAGACTTAAATCAACTTCAAGAAGTAAGATGTCTATCAAGTTTGCCTTCACAATATTTGCATCCCCTCAACTTTGTTTGGCTTTCCGATATACAATCACAGCCTGGGTGGAGTGGATTTATGACCAACCTGACGACAAATTCAGAAGACTGTAGTAGAGTTCCCGGCAGTATAGCGTAAAATGGAGTGGGGGAAGGTCATTGACCTTGGGCCACGCCCCC